>VSMD01054574.1:0-33136 GCA_008750895.1 Mirza zaza | reverse complement strand
AAACTAGTTCAATCTCTGTGGAAAGCAATATGGAGATACCTTAAAGCGATACAAGTGAATCTACCATTTGATCCAGCAATCCCATTGCTGGGCATCTACCCAAAAGATCCAATGACACTCTACAAAAAAGACACCTGCACTCAAATGTTTATAGCAGCACAATTCATAATTGCAAGGCTGTGGAAACAGCCCAAGTGCCCATCAATCCAAGAATGGATTAATAAAATGTGGTATATGTATACCATGGAGTACTATTCAGCTCTAAGAAACAACGGTGATATAGCACCTCTTGTATTTTCCTGGTTAGAGCTGGAACCCATACTACTAAGTGAAGTATCCCAAGAATGGAAAAACAAGCACCACATATACTCACCAGCAAACTGGTATTAACTGAGCAGCACCTAAGTGGACACATAGGTACTACAGTAATAGGGTATTGGGCAGGTGGGGGGAGAGGGGCGGATATATATATATACATAACGAGATGTGCATCATCTCGGGGATGGTCATGCTGGAAACTCAGACTTGTGGGGGGAGGGGAGGAAAGGGCATTTACTGAAACCTTAAAATCTGTACCCCCATAATATGCCAAAAAATATATATATATATTTCTACAATTGGTATTTCCCAGGACACCTAACTAATGGAATCACTTTGAGGAAAACACAGACAACCTCAAACTGAGGAGCCTGCTAGAAAACTATAGGCCTGTAATCTTCAAAAATACCAAGGTCCTGGAAGTCAAGGGAAAACAGAGGAATTCTTCCAAATTGAAGTAGGGTGAAGAGACATGACAGATAAATGTAGTATGTTTCTGAACTGGAATCTTTTGCTTTAAATGACATGATTAGAACAAGTAGTGATTTCTGAAAGGAATCTGTGAACTCAATGATTTTACTGCATTAGTGTTAATATCCTGATTTTGAGGATGATACCGTAGTTACGTAGTCATATCCTTTTAAATGCATACTAAAGTTTTCAGGGATGATGAAACATAATGTCAGCAGTTTACTCAGGGGGTGAGGAAAAAGGAAATAGGAGAGCGAGAGCAATAGAGAGAGAGAGAAAGAGCAAGAAAGAGAAGAGAGAGAAAATAAATATTGCAAAATGCTTACAACCGTGAAATCTAAAGGAAGGGTATAAAGGTTGTTATTTATACTGTTCTTGCCCCACCATGTATCGTGTCCATGTATTTCATCAATCTAAGTCTACTGATGTCTGCAAACATAATTGCTTTTACAACTCTGTTCACTTTCTCAGTTTTAACTACCGCTTTGATTTTAATGACTCCTAAATCCATATATTCACTCCAGGTCTTGTTCCTTAGCATCCCACTTATCTAACTCCTTAGAGTCACAATCACTTCAAATTAAACACAGTTTATTCATTCGTTGATTGAACCAATAGTTACTGGATTCCTACGTGCCAGATGTTATGCCAGCCATTAGGTATATATTGCTAAATTTGCACTAGGTAACTGGTGAACTGAACCTTTATGAAGCTACCAGTCTTGTCATATTCCTTTCAAGTTCTCCTTTGCTATAATCTCTAACCTAATACTTCTTCCAGAAATCTGAGAGTTAGCTTTTATGTTTTATCATCCTCTACATGCATTTTGTTACAAAATTGTACCAATGTAATTTCCTTAAAATTTCTTTACATCTGTCTCGCCTTCCTTGCCATTGCTCCTTCCCCATCCCCAGGATTTCTGCTCTAATTTGCCACTAACTCTGGACTTTCCTAGCAACCTCTGCATGGTTTCTCTTACCTAGAATCTTGCCCAGCTTAAGTCAGTTTTATGTACTGCAGCCAGGCTGATCCATTTTAACTTCATCTGCTAAAATAAGACGTTATGTTATATACAAAATGTTTACCATACTACTTTTAGCAGCAAAATACTTTATGCTATACTTTTTAATGTTTTTACCCAAATATCCCTTTTTTAATTATTCCTTTCATGGTGACTCATTTGAAATTTCCACACCCCACACACATTATCTTCTTTCTCACTTGATTGTTCACCTTAGTTCAAATCACCCTATTAGATATTAATAATTTACTTACTTCTTTTGATTAGTGACAGTCTTCCTCTCTCTAGAGTAGAAACTGTGTGGACATAGATTTTTGTCTGTTTTGATCATTGTTGAATCTCTAGTGCTTAGAACAGTGGCTGGCACATGATAGTCAATCAATAAATACTTATCAAATGAATGGATGAATTCCAACAAAATTTTAAATTATAAAGCATTGAAAGAAAGATTGTTTTGAATGAAGACCAAGGGAGAAACAAGGGCAGTAACTATTCTTCCTCCTACCTCTAAACCTATTGTTTCTTCTAATGAACCTTAAAGTTACTGTCAGAGCTTATTACCTTAAGACCCCCTCTGGTCTCCATCTCACAAGTTCTCTGTTTTCTCCTCAGCTTGTGCTCCAACATATAGGAATATGGGGTTTCTTACAGTTCTCTGCCCTAACCAAGATGTTCCATATCCCATGCCTTAGCTCCTATTCAGCCTGTACCCCTTTCCAAATACAGCATTTTTATTCATTTATTTTTCTAGGTTTGCATACCTGGCATCATTGCAAACATCTCTGTACGCCCATACTTGGCTATGAAACTGCCATCACAGGGTTAGCAAAAATTCTGGACAGAAATATAATTCAGTATTAATCAGGCTGCACTTTGGCCCACTTCCTTGCAACAAAGTGACAGTAGCAAACTCTCCATTGGCATCCCCATCGTTCTTATAGATAGGATCTCTGATGTTCGAACTATAAGGCCTTTGAGTAAGAATTGCTTAAGATGTTTTTCAGAGTCTGAATTCCAGTGGAACAGCTAAGGCCACCTGGTTTGAAGACCCCTCTACAGAAGAATCTAGTTAGCATGAGAATGCAATTTATCTCCCTAACTCATCTCATGACTTCCCTCTGTACTTTTTGACCAATTAACATCCACTACACTCATTGAAAACCTTTAAAAGCCCCGAATTCCTTGAGGAGGAGAATTTGAGGTTTCTCCCATTTCTTCCTTTGGCTGCCCTTTGGTTAAACCTCTTTCTCTCCTGCAACCCGGTATCTTGGCATAATAACTTGCCACATGCCTTAGACAATGAACTATATAGTTACAGCTCTGCAGTTCCTTTCCTGTGATAATGACCACTCATTTCTATCTTGTTATCTTTGTAAACATCATATTGAAATTTTATATTTGTTTTAATTATAGGCATAGAATGATATTCATAATGAAAGCCTAATCCATTGCTTGACATGTAATAGGTAGATAAATTTTTGAACAGATGTAAATTGCCTTTTATAATACACGAAATACTATATTGGCTATAAGTGAAGGATCAGTATTAGATTGGAATTTCTCAATGGCCCAAAAGTTCAGACTAATTACAAGGATTATTAAACATCTTTTTAATGGAAAGGTCTATCATTTTGTTTGTTTATTTAAAATCAGATATATAATTCCCTCTGTACCTGGGGAAGTTTAAAGAAAAACTTACATTATTGAGGGTATGGAATGTGGCTAACACTATTAGGCACTTTATATATGTTATTTAAGTTAGCATTCTTTAAAAAAAGGGGGGGAAACAATATTTTTATTGTTTATATTGTTGTATATTTTTATATCTTTAAAATACATATAAAGTGTAATTTAGGAGATTAAATATTTTGCCCAAGGTCATGCAACTAGTTAAGATCAGAGCTGGAATTCCTATGCAGATTTATCACATTCCAAAGCTGATAACTTTTCCACTCTTCAAAAGTGCTCCTCCAAGAACCATAATAACACTGGTTGCATAAGATGACTGAATTTTTACTTAATATGCATTATTTCATTTACTCTTTACAAAATTCTTGTAACTCATTGCTATGGTTTGAATGTTGGTGTCCCCCCAAAATGCATATGTTGGAACTTAAGCTCCAAATATGATAGTATTATGAGGTGTGGCCTTTAGCAGGTGATTAAGTCTTGAGGGAGCCTTTTTCATTAAGGAGATTAGTTCCCTTACAGAAAGGTTGAAGGGAGCTGCCCTGCCGGTCCTCCATGTGAGGAAGTAGTGAGTCAGCGCTGTCTTTGAGGCAGAGTGAGCCCTCACCAGGTAGTGAATATGCTGGTGCCTTGATGTTGAACCTCCTAGCCTTAAAGACTGTGAGAAATAAATTTATGTTGTTTATAAATTACTCAATCTAAGGTAATTTATTATAGTAGCAGAAACAGATGAAAATATTAATCTTAGATCCATCTCACCTCCATTTTGTGGATAAGGAAATTAAAGTAAAGAGAGATTAAATAATTTGCCCTAGAGAACAGGAATTTGACTTCAGGCTGTATGACCCGAAAGCATGTGTTCTTATAAATATATAAATAAGCAAAGAGCTGCAGTCTTTTGAGAAAACAATTTGTAGGCCCAGAATTATATGCTAAAGAGTTTCATTCAGATAATGACTACAGTCAAATTTCAGTGAAAGGGAGATCAATGTATTTTATAATTATCAACAAAAAACGATTTCACAAGAGAATCAAAATTTCAGCAAGATTTGAATAAGAAATTAAGTAAATATCTTTTTTAATTGCACTTATTTTCTAAAATTATTTCTAGCTATATAATTTATAAATTTATTGTGTTTATTGAATATAGAAACCAGAGACTACTGTCTGTTGTGTTTACTGATGTATCTCAATCATCAAGATTGAGATCAATCATCAAGATACAACATTGGCTTCTTGCACATAGTAGACACTCAACAAATATTTTCTGATTATATAATGGAGGGAGTAGCAATTATAGTGGAACTAGGATTGGGTTAAATTGTTATACTTCTACCGACAGTGCTATCTGCACAAGACCTAGCCAGAAAGGTAAAATTAAAAGGATGGAACATGTATATTATGTATGTTCCAGAAACCAAAAGTTAGCACAAATAAGGAAAGATAAAAGACAATTTAATATGATCAGAGAAGCAAGGGTACACTTAGTTTTCACCTTGTAGTCCTGGCTTAAGAATCTGTGAAAATTATTTCAAGCAAAATAAACAGCTTTAAAGACTGAGCTCACCCTAGAATGTTCAGTATGTATATGCATTTGAACTCAAATATTGTATGACTATGCATAATATGTCATATATACAACTTTATGTCAGATAATACTTCTATTAAATTAAGTTATTAATATAAAGAAAAATATGTCAAACTAGCAAAACTCATTAAAGAAATATCTGGGGAAATTCTTTAAAAAAAATCTATAAATATAAATGGCATAAGAATAACTAATTGGAATTAGCTGTGCTTGGTGTTGTGCAAAAGAGGCTGAGGCAGGAGGGTCCCTTAAGCCCAGAAGCTTGATGTGGCAGTGAGCTATGATGACCCTACTGCACTCTATTAAGGGTGGCAGAGAGAGACTCTGTCTCAAAAAAAAGAGAGAGAGAGAATAACTAATTAAGGGGTAAGAAAAGAGGAATTATTGGAAAGTCTACTAAAAAAAGGAAATTTTTCTTAATGGAGAAATAAAAGTAGAATTTCTAGCAGTGAGAACAGTGGTATTAAAGCGAACCAGATGGGACAATTGATGGCATATTTGAGGCGGAAAAAAGATTTTATTATTCAAATTAGCAATATTTAATTCATCCATTTGCCAAACATTTACAGAATGTCAAGAGTGTGGAAATACTAAACTATACTGACACAACAGTAGAATAAGATCATAGTTCCTCACTGGTATCCACTGGTGATAACTGTATATTACTGTGAATAGAAATGAATTAGTATACTTTTTAAAAATATCATGTAAATAATCTACTGTATATGAAAATACAATCAAGAGTTAAATATACTGATGCATCTCACTCAGAAAAAATAATCTGTATAGATGTTAATTAAATTATCATAATACATTAATTAATAATTATTATTATACAAAAGCGTTTACATGCATAGTATGTTGTAGACACAAAGGGTTTAATTAAAAGAAAAGTCATACCTCTGTCCCTCAGAATACCTTGTTGTTAGTCTCCACATTGATGTATAGATTTTTTTCCAGCTGTAGAAGGTAAAAATTAATAGTCTAGACCTGTGGTTCTTTCCATTTCATCAGGAGCAAAAACACATTATATAAATTTTTAAATCTGTACTTTCAAAAGGATCTTTTAAACATAATTGAAAATGTCCCCAAAACCCCAAGGACTGAATTTTTGTGACGATTTTGATATAGTTGGAGATATTCACTGAATTAGTTTGATAATAGGGCTGACTTTCATTGCTTTAATATTTATTAGGTGTGTGAATTTAGGCAGGTTAGCCTTTCTATATTGAATTTTTTTCATTTTAACCAAAGAAAGTAATAGCTCCTAACTCACGGAACAGTGGGAAGATTCACTAAGATGATCCTTAGATTAGGCATAATAACTAGAACTCAATAAATGCTAAATTTTATGATTATTGTTTTTTTGTTCTGTTTTTAGCAGAACAGGGTTTTCCAATAGTCTGGGTAGGATCCCAGTTATTGAGATGCTAATTTTGTGCCATCATCACAAAGACACACCTGCTTTCAAAATGTTAACTCTCTAAAACATCACAGAAGACAAAACAGATTCACCAATCAAGGAAACATAAATGTTTGAGGGAAGCTAAGAAAAATTAAGTTAGTTAAATTAATTGGATATCTGTATTGTTTTACATTCCTTTTGATTCAGAAATCTGTTAATCTAATAATCTTTTATTATTTATTAAGCTCTATTTGCTTGTTTTTTTCTTCTGGAATAAAATTTTCTTAGTCTAAACCTGAGTGTCATTTCCATCTTCCGACATAAATATACTGTTATACAATTCAAATTTAGGAGGTGGATCACATGTTCTATGAATAGCTAGAAAAGTTTGACTTTCAATAATTAACACATTGACTGTATCAGCAAAAGGTGATTAAAAAAATGAGCAGTAAAATGGAAAATTCTATTATTTTCTTGAAAAATATAGCAAAAACACTGTTTCCTTGGACATCTATGTCCCTGGCCATCTATGTCCCATAATCTAATAGGCGTTAAATGATGTAATATTAATGTAGAAAACCTCTTCGAGATTAATAAGGAAAGAGTGACCAAATGAGGCTTGAAATCTTTTTAATAAAGGTTGGAGACTTCAGAGTTCATTGTTCGCATAGCTTGACCTTTACACCATTGCAAACAGAAGGTATTTCCCACAAAAGAGGAGAGTAATAGCTTTTTATTTCAAAAGCTCTGCAATTTCAGTTGCACATGACAAGAACAGAGAAAGAATATTTATTTTTTATAATTCCTAATCATGTAACACTCAAGAAATAAATTGATTTTAATGTGTATTATGTAGTTATAAACTGCTTTTCAATTCATGGTTATCCATAGATGTATTTCTAATTTGAGTTTAAATAATTGTAAAGAATGATTTCTGATGAAAACTAAGATAAACTAAACTATACTAAAATAAAATAAAAAATCAAGAACAATCCAGTTTAATTGATTCAGTTTCAAGTAACGTTAAAGACTTTTTTTAAAATTATAAGAACTTGAATCTCCCACTAAAACATATCGTCCAATTTTAGAATAAGATATGTACGACCTGTCAGCACTATTATTCTAAAATGTCATTTATACATCTCATATTCTTCCTACTCTAATATTATGTGTGATTTTATCTCAGGAGATCAAACAGAAATTTACCGTTGGTGATGGTCATCTATTCTGAACTATTCTTTTTCTAGTTATTGCAGTGAAGGGTACAAAATCAACAGGACATAAAGAATCTAAAAATGAAAATAAACAATTGTGGAAGAAAAACATTTGCCATTTGTTTGTATTTAGTTTTATTTCATCCTCCTTTAAGTTCTGTTTTTATTTGTTTTATATTATAAAACTTCTAGTAATACAGTAAATGATATAATGCATAAACAAATATACATAATCTGTTTAGAGGGTACACACTGAAAATATTTAACTGATAGAAACACATAATATAAAAAAATTAGGAGACCCAACACAATATAATTATACTTTCATTTCCAGGCAAGCTTCATTTTAAAAAGGAGGGAAGGTTATATTCTGTTCCCTCTTTATCTCAGTTTTATTGCCACTTCCTCTAGCTCTTAAATAGTGTGAATATTCTGCTTCACAAGGGGCTGAGGAGTCCCTTTATTACATAAACCAAGCCTTATTTTCTCGAGCAGTCAAAACTGACCCATCAAACTCTCAACACCCCAGCCTATACTTTTAGTACAATTTTTACTAAAAGATTTAATCCATTTTAGGTTAGTAACTAAACTACCTAGCTATATTTTGGCTCAATGACATACTCTTCACCGGAAGCAAAGGCATTTCAAACAAGACGAAATCCTGGAGAAGCAATATCTTTATCTTCCAAATTTATGAGATGATATTCAGCAAGTGTGGTTGGCAGGTGTAGGGTGCCATGGTGGGAAGGCACTCCTATTTCCCACTAACATTTTCCACAAAAGCAGATCCATTTTTATCTGTTAACTTTGAGAACTCCAAGTAAGATTTTATTTTAAGAAAGTTTTCCATTTTCACAATAGTTTTGTAAAACTGAGCTTTATCCAAATAAGTATCTCTAATTTGGCTCTATTTGTTTCTAATTCATGAAAATTTTGTTTCTAAATCTACATTGCATATTC
This sequence comes from Mirza zaza, assembly GCA_008750895.1. Taxonomy (NCBI): domain Eukaryota; kingdom Metazoa; phylum Chordata; class Mammalia; order Primates; family Cheirogaleidae; genus Mirza; species Mirza zaza. The sequence continues at coordinate 24,470 of VSMD01054574.1, read as the reverse complement.
TTTTTCTTTAATATTAACATATTGCCTTTTATTACACATTTTAAAAAGTATATTTTCTGACTACAAAAAACATGTTATGAGTGTGTATATTCTAGGTCACATTTTGGATGGTAGATTAAATAAGCCAAATGTTTTATTTGTCTTCAGTAAACATAAACTATCTTTTATTTTCTGTAACTAAAAACTTCATAAATAGCAAAATATGCACAATACATTTTAATGCAGAAATAATTTTAGTGTTTAATGCTAAATGTTTTTGAGAGTCATAAGTTAGTTACCATTCTCAAAGTTCTCTAGGAAATGTTCATTCTCCTTTTTTCCTATAACATGATAGGTTTTAAAATTCAAGGCCACAAATATAGTATAAATTCTATAAACAAAAACATCTATTTTAGTTTTTTTATTATGAGAATATTAAAATAGAGCTGACTATTCTATTTATCCTCAGGAGCTATGTTTTCAATATTTAATATCTATTTTCTTCTCTGCTTCCTCTTGCGGCTGGCTACCTCTTCCAAAAGTCAAAACTACACCGTCTTGTGGGATTGCTCTTGTTATTCCCATTTTAGACATTAGCAAACTGAAAAAGCAAGAATGAGAGGGAGTTCCCCAAGAATACAACAACCAGAAACTGTGAGAACTCATATTCAAATCCAGATGGTCCAATGTAATACTAAATGTAATTTTATACTATATCCTCCAATAAAAGTTTTGTACTCATAAATGTATAGTAGGTCTTTTTCTATATTTTACCTACATCTAAATGGTGCTCAGACAGGAAAAATAAGTATTCAATACAAATACTACCACTATATTTAAAAATATCCGTGACAGATATATATACTTGAGAGTCATTAGAAAGAGTGACAATAGTTTATACAATGAAGATAATCATCTTTCTGAAAGACTGCCCTAAAATTTATAGATATAATCTGGATGTCTGTATTCATTGTATGTTAAAAATTAATTATATTAAATATATAATATCATACCTGCAAAGATTATATGAAATGTCACATAAAGAATGCCCAGGTATCTACCACAGAGATTAAGAAATAGACCATTGACAATACCTTTTAGAATCTTGTACATTCCTTCCTATGAAGTCTCTATTTCTGCCTATGCAAAGTTGACTGTTATTCTAAATTAAGTTTATTTATTGTTCCCTTATGTCGCTTCATAGATTAATCAACTATGTATATATCCCTAAATAATATTTTTGTTTATTTAGGTATAATTTGGCACTTAGAAAAATGGAATAATACTGTATATTTTTCTTCTCCTAATTGCTTTATTTGTTTAATATTATTCTTCTGAGTTTAAGACCTATTAATGTGTATTGCTGTACTTCATATTATATTCTAATATACCATAATTTATTTTATCATTCCCCTGCTTGTAGACATTTAAGTTGCTTTTATTTTTGGTAATTCCAAGCAATGCATTATGAATGTTTTTTAAAATCTCCTGGTGCACATTTGGAAAAGGTTCTCAATTATAGCCCTTAAAAAAAAGAATTATTAGGTTTGATGTATGTGTACCTCCAACTTTGCTAGGTAATGTTTCCAAAGTAATTGTGCTAATTTATCCTCCCAAGAGTAGTAGATAAACATCCCTATTGCTGCAATAGTCAATGAAAATTGGTATTATCAGACTTTTTAATTTTTTGCAAATCCTGTGGAGTTTACATACTATCTTACTTTGACTTTGCCTTGAATTTTTTGATTATTAAAAATTTTCAACAGCTTGCATATATTTACTTGCCATTAATGTTTTGTCTACTATGAAATATCTGCTTAAATCTTTTATTCTTTCCTATTGGTTTCTTTATCCAATTCTTAATGGTTTTCTGTTTAGGATATTTAGATAATAAACTCCTACCAGATATATGACTTGAAAATATCTTCTCACAATTGTCTTATTGCACCCTTTGATGATAGAAATTCTTATTTTCTTATGATCACATTAATATTTTACTTTTCCTTGAGCAGTTCTGTTCACTTTACATCTTGGGTATTGTAGGATAAGTAATAGACTCTCATATCCCACCAAGTTCTCCAGCTTTCTCTAAAAGTATATTTTACTTCTCTCTGTAATAAATCAATAAATATTAAAGCAGCTGCCATGGTAATATATTCCTCATGAGCCTTTCCTAATAAATCAACTCCCCACCTTCCTTCCACTAACCTCTTTCTTTTAAACTACCATAAACTTTCTACTTTCCTTCCTTACTAAATATCTTTATTTTTAAAATTTTTACACAAAAATGTATATATTTAAGGTATAGGGGATGTTTTGGCTTACATGTACATAGTGAACTAATTACTACAGTCAAGCTAATTAACATACACATCTCTTCACATAGTTACCTGTTTGTAGATCTAAAAACAGTTTAGATCTACACTATTAGCAAATTACACGTATACAATACAAGTGCTGTACAATAGCTTTCTAAACGTATTCATCCTATATAACTTCAACTTTGTACCTTTGACCAAGTCTCCTCATTTTCCCCAACCCCACTCCCACCACAGCCCCCAGTAACCACCATTCTATGCTCTGCTTTTGTGAATTCAGCTCTTAGAGTCTATATAATAACTAAGATAATGCAGTGTTTTTCTTTCTGTGTCTGGCTTACTTAGAAAGGAAAAGCTAAGTACATTGTTGGTGTGAATGTAAATTGGTACAGCCATTATGTAGTACAATATGGGGGTTCCTTGCTAAATTATCCTTTATGGAATAATTTATTCTCAGTTCTCTAGCTATCATGATGTTTTTCTTCCTTAAATCTTTGAAACTTTGCTTCGGTTCCCAGCTCTCTATACTAAGTTTTGTAAAATTTACTAATTGACCTACTACTATTTGGCAAATATTTAGCTTTTCCTTACAACTCAAACTTTTCTTACAACCCAAACTATGGGACTCTGTAAAGCATTTGATGCCGTGGTGGGAATCACACTTAAGATTTCCATGGTAGGAAGTTGTTTTTCCCCTTTTATTTCTTCTTTGTCTTCCTCTGTTTCTCTGAAAGTGCCCTGAGATCTTAGATATACAGTCATGCATCACTTTACAACAGGAATACATTCTGATAAATGCATTATTAGGCAATTTCATTGTTGTGCCAACATCGCAAGCGTGTACTTATGTAAACCTAGACCGCACAGCCTTATACACCAGTCCCCAACCTTTTTGGCACCAGAGATCAGTTTCATGGATGACAATTTCTCCACGGATGGGGAGTGTGAGGTGGAGCTCAGGCAGTGATACAAGCGAGGGGAAGCCACCGTAAATATAGATGAAGTTTTGCTCACCTGCTCACCCACTGCTGCTCACCTCCTGCTGTGTGTCCCTCCCTTCCTAGGTTTCACAGAAGACAATTTTTCCATGAAAGGGGGTGGGGGGTCAGGGAGGGGGGACAGACCTCTGTGGCCTGGTCCCTAATAGGGCATGGGCCACTACAGGTCCCTGGTCTTGGGGTGGGAACCTCAGGCCTAACTAATACACACCTAGGTTATATGGCATAGCCTATTGTTCCTAGACTATAAACCCAAACAGCATGTTGCTGTACTGAATACTGTAGGCAACTGTAACACAACAGTGTTTGTGTATCTGAACATATTTAAACATAGCAAATATACAGTAATAATATAGCATTATTATATAATCTTATGGGACCACTGTCATATATGTGGTTCATCATTTACCAAAATGTTGTTATGTGGCACATAAGTGTAGTTATTTTACAGGGATTAGTCCTTGGTCCTATTCTTCTATCTTCCAACATTGTAATTTCTTTGGAAATTTCTTATACTCATGTGGCTTTATATGTCAACCTTCATAATTATAACCTATAGAGAAGTTTTGGGTGCAAACAACAAATAAATATTAGTTTAGTGAAGGAATGAACAAATGGATATTAGATATCTAATATATCTAATTAGATATCTGACTTCTCTTTTTCATTGAAAAGAACCCTGACTTCTCTCTTTTATTGAAAATAGATATTTTCATCTCCTTTTTGAATTTCTGCACAGAAACTAATTAATCAACACAACTCAATACCATTGTCCCCAAACTCCTCTTTCTCATATGTTATCTGTTGAAACCACAATTATGCTGATTGCATTTGGTCAAATGAAAATCAGAACTCAGAATTTGACAGAAACACCAGTACTCAGGAGAGTCATCGAATAGACACTTTTAAATTAGAAGTGAAATCAATTCATTTAATTCCCAAAAAAGCCTATCTCTTAATTTGCTGAGCCACAAAAAAGCAAAGAAACACAGCCAGCTCAAAAAGTTCTTAACACTGTTTGTCAAGGAATAAACACAGGCTTATACAATTTTGGCATGTAAATGACCCTCACATAACATTACATGAATTTACAATTTAACCCTTCCATTTTATTAATATGATATACTGCCTGCATAATTTCTCTAGTAAAAATATAAAAACAAAATGTAATTCTTTTCAACCTAGAAAGGTTATAACACTTAATTTGCTATGTATTTTAATAAAATAACAAAGGCAAGATACTTTTAAGGTAATCATTTTAAAGATTTTTCAATGTATTCTCAGTTATGTTGGAGTATGTTTTCTAGCAGTCCATATTCTAGAAGAGAGTCTACTACTATATAAGCACTTTATAAATATGAGTAATTAGTAAACATACATGAAAATTTATTTCATTGTTTCCCACAAGAAAACATTCACATTTTCTTTTTTCTCAATAATTTACATAGTAAGAGATAATACATATGAATTATTTTCATAAAAGTGTAAAATAATACCACATACTCAATTAAGGTATCATTTTCCAGCAAAAATGTATTTGCTAAAATGAATTTTCCAACAAAATTGCTTTTTGCAGAAGTTGTTATTCAAAAGCAACCTCCATAATTCATTTCAGAAGCACACTGGTGAAAACTTATTTGGTCTTGACAACTTCTCAAATATTTTCTTTCTTATGACTCATTCTCACCTATCCAACCAGTAGCCAGGTCATTGGTACATTTCTCAGGTCAAATATGTTTCTAAATGGAAGGAAAATATGGTTGGGATTGTCATCCATCACTTCCACATCATATGATAACACCCTAAATTGTTTGTATCTCTCTTCTTATCCTCCTTTGATTTCTCACCTTTGAGCACACTGCCAAACATATGGTATATACTCAATAGAATTGCAATGACCTGAAGTGAGTTGACTCAATCATGCCTCTTTATTTTCCTGTGTCTATTAAATAAACTTTCTGTTTCCAATCTTGTAGAACACAAATTTCCTCCAGAAATTCAAATGTTATTGGTAAACTTAAAGCATGTAGCACTTTATTTTTACTTTTTCAAAATGTTTGTATGTTGGCTCAATTTCAAACTTACAAAAATTTACAAGAATAAGACAAGGAATTATAAACTCAGAATCCTCCACTGTTAACATTTTATCATCTATCCTTTATTAGTATCTCTCACTTTCTGTTTATAATTTTTTCTAAATCATTTGAGACTAAGTTAAAAATATTATGTCCTGCTACCCTAAATATATCACCATATTTTTCCTAAAAACAAAGATATTCTCCTAAAAACAAAGGCATAACTAGAGTTCAATTACCAATATCAGAAAAATTAAAATTGATACAATAGCAGTATCTAATCTATAAAGTCCTTTATAGCAAAATAAAATATTGAATCATGTATTACATTGAATTTTTTGTCTCTTTAATGTCCATTCATCTCTGTTATTGGGCCTTATGTTGTCTTTTATAACTTAGCCATTTTTAAATAGCATAGACAAGTCATTTTTAATATGTTCCTTAATTTAGATTTGTCCAATGTTCCTCATCAATAGATTTGGATCATGTATCTTTGACAGAAATATCACAGAAGTCATGTTTTTCTCCTTGCCACTTATACTGTTTCTATTTGACCCATTGCAATGAGATTAATTTTGATCACTTGATAAGTGTGGATTCTACTAGTCTCCTCTACAGAAAAATTATAATTTTTTTTCTTTTGAATAAATCATTATGTTGTGGAGAGATATTTTAATATTGGGCAAAATATTGATAACTCATAATCTTGCATCCATAGTCATGGTGTCCTTTGATGATTTTTATATAAATCAGTTATCCTGATGATTGTCAAATGATGGTTTGCTAACCCCATAATTTTTTCTATATTTAATTATTGTCTTTATACTTGCAGGATGAAATTCCTCATCCTTGCTATTTTTATGTTTAGTTTATAAGTTAATAATATTAATATAAACACATAGATTCTCATTTTTTTCAATAGGTCATAATATTGCTGTAATTATCATTATTTGTTTCAATATTCAATTTCTCCTAGATTTGGCCAGTGGGAGCCCCATTAAGCTGGCTCTTTGGGCATATATAAATCTATATATTATATATGAATATTTATAATATATTATACATTTAATATTTATATATAGTTTTAGATATATATTTATAATATTCATATGTATATAAATGTATATGCATATACATCTATAATTATTTGACACTTCCATTTATTCTAGCCCAACAACATAATACCAGGATCATACTGAATGTTCACAGCCCAAGTCTCAGAATAAGCTAATTATCCAAGGAGCTGTTGTTCTTTTCAGTCAAAAATAATATTCCAAAACCAAGATTAGTATGCTAGGAATGCTTTACGTTTCTAGGAAATATATATGTGTGTGTGTGTGAACACCACATTTGTGTACACACTTTGTGTTTGTGCATATATATTTAATTATGTATATTTCACATGCATACATATCTGTATACATTTCTATACTTAATAAATATATATTTAAAAATGAGTTAATATTGATTACTCCAATTCAAATGCAATAAGAAAATACAATCTATGCCACAGAGGTTTCACTAATTCGCAGTCCCACCAGCAGTGTAAGAGTTTTCCTATCTCTCCACATCCTCACCAGCACTTGCTGCTTTGGGATTTTTTGATAAAGGCCAATCTCACTGGGATTAGGTGATATCTCATTGAGGTTTTGATTTACATTTCCCTAATTATAGATGTTGAGTATCTTGTATATGTTTTCTGGTCATTATTCTGTCGTTTTTTGAAAAGTTTTCTGTTCATGTCCTTTGCCCATCATTCATTGACGGGGTTGTTTGATTTGGCAAAGTCATAACATTTAACCAAAATGTTTGTACCCCCATAATATCCTGAAATAAAAATCAATAAATAAATGCTCATATTTAAAAAAAAATAGGAGAGCAATAATTATATTGGTAAAAAGTATTCTCTGTAAATAAAAGTACCATCTGTATTAACACTACTAATCTGTAATATTAACATGACTGTTTTGCATTACTAATACTTTTTGTACTATATAGTCCTACTTTTTCCTTAAGCTCAATTCAATAAATTTATTTCTAAATTCTGAAAAAAAAATGCATTCTATATTTCCTCCTTTCTATATTTCTAACTTCTCTTTTCTGACATTGATAAAACTGCTCCTATTATCCTCAATGCATCTACTTATTTCCTCAATTCTAGAATATTAGGAAAGCAGGTTCCCAAATGGCCAAAATATATGTGGTACCTATGTGGAGTTATGGTTAACCAAGAGACCCAAGTGCTTCACTTTGAAATAAAATGTTACATTTAACCAGGTCACACTTACCATGGGCTGATCCCAGTCAGTGACTGAATATGGCAGTTTACATGTTTAATATTTTAGGGAAGCTATCAAACAGAAAACCAGGATTGCTAATCACCAAATTTGCCTAGTGTTTTATGTGTTCTATATACCATATGTAATGAAGTTCATTATCATAAAAATGTTCTGATTTAATTTGTAACATGTATTTCTGTCCAAAATTGTCATATCCGAGGTAGCCAATTTTATCTTTATTATTTTGACATTTGTCTCAGGACACATAAAAGACAAGAGAAGTACAGACGCTCCTTGACTTATGGTACAGTTAAATCCCAATAAACCCATTATAAGTTTAAAATACTATAAGTCAAAATTGCATTTAATACCCCTAACCTACATTACATCATTAGACTATCCTACCTTAAACATGCTCAAAAAACTTACATTAGCCTACAGCTGGGCAAAATCACCTAACATAAAGGCCATTTTATAATAAAATGTGTAATATCTCAAGAAACTTATTTAATTATGTATTGAAAGTGAAAAATAGAATAGTTGCAGGAGTATTCACCATTAACATACACAGCTGAAAGCACTTGTGGCCTGAGAGTATTTAAAGCATTCAACTAAAATTAATTGCTGGACAATAGGGATGACAGTATCATCAGTTTCTCTCTCTTCAGATGAGGCTCCAGAATAACTGGTAGAATGCACTGTGGTATTGACATTTTTTGATGGTTTAGCAGGCATAGTGTTCTTTAGGAATGTAATTAACATGTAATATTAGTTGTTTTCCTTCGTGATCATGCATCTACTGGGAGCTGAGGCTTGCTGTGGCTGTCCACCATGGGGAGAGAATTGTTTACCACTTTCATATCTTTATAAAGTAAAAAGAATCATGAGACAAAGTCCACCTGTATAAAGAAAATAAAATTTTTCCTCTTTATTCATTGGTAGTGTGATATTATTGATTGTCACTTATTGGTCATTGATAACAGGAGCATACAGTGGAAATCATTGTTCCATTAAGGTACAGGAAAATAAAAATCTAAAATGAAAGCACATGCTTCACACATAAATCATCTTAATGTTAAATGAGTGAAAGAAAATTGCTTAAGGATTTAATATCTATTTCTTCTCATTATGAAATATGTATCATTTCACCCAGTTCTCTTTCCCTGATATATAAGAGACATATACTGAGCTGCTATTAGTCAAATTATTCCAAAGTAGATATTTGGAAAGACTTAAACATGGATTTCCAATAATTCTTTTTCTTAGTTGTATCTTTACTTCAGCAAGCTTCACTCTGTTTTATCATTGATTCACATACATTACCATTGACAGATTTCAAAAGAGTCCAATATTGTCTAAAGATTATTGGTATATGAATTAGTCTTCTTGTGATTAGTATCAGAAACACAAGAAAAATAATGAGTCACAAAAGGGAGGAGTTTATTAACTCATTTATTCTAGAAATGGTCAGGGACCCATAGCCAAGCCTCAGGAAAGCTGGGACACAATATATGAATGCTCCCAAGACCATGGATAAAGAAATTATGGTATATATACATAATATATACATAAATGAAATATTATTTAGTTTTAATAAAGTTGCAAATGGCTCCTACCATTTGCAACAACATGGATGAACCAAGAGAACTTTAAAGTGAAATGAGTCAGACACAGAAAGAAAAATATTACATGATCTCATTTATATGTGAAACATTAAAAAAAAAATAGAATATATAGAAAGAGAGAATAGAACAGTGGTTTCCAGTGTAGTGGTGAGAGAGGGTGAAGCTGTAGGTCAAAGAGTACAAAACTGCAATTATGTAGGATGAATCAATTTATAGATCAACTGTGTACCATAAGGACTATAGTTAATGATATTATATTATATACTGACAATTTAACAAAGTAGATTTTAAGTACTCTTACCACAAAAATATAGGAAGGTAACTATATGAGATTATGGATATACTAATTTGTTTGACTATAATAAGCACTTCACCATGTGTATGTATATCAAGACAAGGATATGAAAACAGCAAATTATGTCTCTTAAATATTAATTGAATAAAAATAGTACGATTGCAAAAAATCAGAAAACAAGAGATATATCCTGGTTGTAGATCAGAAAATTCTATAATTTGAAAATTAAATTCTTCTCAATTTAATCTATGGGTGCAAAGCAATATTAGCCATATTTCCAGCAGGATTTTTTGTAGATAATGTAAAGCTGATTCTAAAATTAATATGAAAATGCAATGAGTTTAAAATAGACAAAACTATATTGATAAAAAAAAACAAATTTGGAACATGTTTTCATATGCTTATTTACCATCTGTGTATTTTCTTTAGTGAGGTATCTGTTAAGGTCTTTGGCCCATTTTTTTAAATCAGTTTGTTTGTATTCTTATTGTTGAGTTTTAATTAATTCATATATTTTGGATAACAACCCTTATTAGATGCATCTTTTGGAAATATTTTCTTCCAATCTGTGGCTTGTGTTTTCATTCTTTTGACAGCGTCTTTCACATAAAAGAAATTTCTAATTTCGATGAAGTCCAGTTTATCAATTCTTTTTTTACAGTATCATGCCTTTGGTGTTGCATCCAAAAAGTCATTGCCAAACTCAAGGTCATCTATAATTCCTTTTATGTTAATTCCTAGAAGTTTTGCATTTTTGTGTGTTACATTTATGTCTGTGATCCATTTTTAATAATTTTATGGATTCTGAGCCAAGATGGCTCACTAGAGACATCGCTTGTTTAACCTTCCCAACTGGAGGGTAGGATATTGGACTGAGGAGAGTGGAGAGGAGTCACAGCACAGGTGTGGGTTACAGAGAGAGACTACATAAATGACTGGGTACTCCATGAAGTAAAACTGTGAAGCTGAGAAAGAAGAGGTTAGAGAGGAGCAGATAGCAGCATGGATCAAACCCAGAGAGGCTCAGAGCCCAGCGAAAGAGTAAGAAGGGTTTCCCTTCCCCAGCTGGGGTGGGGTGATGTAACTACAAAAAGATGAGATAATTTGGGGGAATAACAGAAATATTGTATATCTTGATCATAGTCGAGACATATATATGTCAAAACTCATTGAAATGCACACTTAAAATAGAGAGATTTATAATAGTTAAATTGTACTTCAATAAAACTGATTTGAGAAAGCATTAATATACCTGTGCTGATCTGTATACTTCTTCAGAGGCTATTATAAATTGTCTCAATCTTACAACTCATTGCTAAGGGCTGCAATAACTCTAATGTGTTGACACTTTCTCAAGTTTTTTTTTTTTTTTGTTTTGTTTTACAGCTAGCTGTCTAGCTAGCTATCTCTTAGAGCTAAAACCATGTGCCCAACATCCAAGTACTTAACTCCTTTATATAATAATGACTATTGACTTTTCAGTCCAGCTGGCTGGGTACTTACTACTTCCCCACACTCTGTATTACTCATGCTTTTTCTCAGTTGCAAGTGGCAGAGACTTAACTCAAGGCAAAAGAGAAAATATATTGGCTCATGGAGACACCAATAAGTTTATTTTTGTTTGTTATTTTTAATTTTTATTTATTATGGGTACATAATAGCTATATATATTTCTGGGGTACATGTGATATATCAATGTATTACTGACTATAGGCACCTTGTTGTGCTACCAGATATCAGACCTTGTTCATTCTATCAAACTATATTTTTGCACCCATTAACTATCCCCATTTTTTCCCCTCTCCCCTCTACACTTCCTATACTCCGGTAATTATCATCCTACTCTCTATCTCCATAAAATCAATTGTTTTAGATTTTAGCCCCCACATATAAATGAGAACATGTGAAATTTCTCTCTCTGTGCTTGACCTATTTCACTCAACATAATGAACTCCAGTTCTATCCACACTGTTGGAAATGATAGGATTTCATTCTTTTTTATGGTTAAATAATAATATGTACTACATTTTTTTATCAATGCATCTGTTGATTGACACTTAGGTTGATTCAATATTTTAGCTGTTGTGTAGAGTGCTGCAATAAACATGAGGGTGTGATTATGTTTTTGTTATACTGATTTCCTTTCCTTTGGATATATAAATAGCAGTGGAATTGCTGGGATATGTGGTAATTATGTTTTTAGTTTTTCTGAGGAACCCCCATACTGTTCTTCATAGTGGTTGTACTAATTTACATACCCATCAACAGTGTACGATGGTTCCCCTTTCTCCACATCATATACCTTCAGAAAATTCCTTTCTGTTTCTTAACATCCTATTTTTTCACATTGAAGAATTCCCTTTACCATTTTTTATAGGACTGCCCTGGTATTGACAAAATCCCTCAGCTTTTGTTTTTCTGGGAAAGTCTTTATTTTTCCTTCATGTTTCCAGGATAATTTTGCAGGGTATAATATTCTAGGATTAGGGTTTCTGTTTGTTTTTTTTCTTTCACCACTTTGAATATGCCATGCCACTCTCTTGGCCTGTAGGGTTTCCACTGAGAAGTCTACTGCCAGATGTATTGGAGTAGATATATGGCTGCTCTTAGGATTCTTTCTTTTTCCATAACCTTTGAAAATTTGATAAGTAAATGTCTTGATGTAGTTTTATTTGGGTGGAATCTGCTTTGTGTTCTATTACCTTCTTGTACCTGAATATGATATTTTTCTCTAAATTTGTAAACGTCTCTGTTACGATAGCTTTGCGTAAACTTTCTACCCCAATCTCTCTCTCTCTCTCTCTACCTCCTCTCTAAGGCCAATAACCATTAGATTTCCATTTTTAAGGCTATTTTCTTATGGGCATGCTTCATTCTTTTTCTTTTCTTTTCTTTTCTTTTCTTTTCTTTTCTTTTCTTCCAATTGTGTATTTTCAGATAGCTTGTCTTTAAGCTCACTAATTCTTTCCTCCGCTTCATCAATTCTGTTATAGAGAGACCCTGTTGCATTTTTGTTTGTCAAATGAATAGTTCAACTCCAGAATTTCTTATTTTTTTGTTGTTGCAATATCTTTTTAAAATTTCTCTGTTTTCTTGAAGTTCATTGAGCTTCCTCAGAATAGCGATTTTGAATTCTCTGTCTGAAAGGTCACATATCTCCATCACTCCAGGATTTGCTGCTGGTGTCTTATTTAGTTATTTTGGTAAGGTCCTGTTTTCCTTGATGTTCTTGTTTGTGGATATTTGTTGATGTCTGGCCATTGTAGAGTTAAGTATTTATTCTAATCTTAATTGCTTGGGTTTGTTTGTACCTGTCCTTTCTGAGAAAGCTTTCCAGGTATTCAAAGGGACTTGAATGTTGTGATCTGTCTTCAGTCACTTCACCCATAATAGCACTAGGGGGAACCCCAAGCCCGGTAATGGTGTAACCCTTGCAGACTCCTTAGGGTACCACCTTCCTGGGCTTGGGTAAGATAGAATTCCCTGAATTACGAAGCAAAGTCTCTCACTCTTTTCACTCACTGTCCCCCAAACAGAAAGAGTCTTACTCTCCATACCGGGCTTCCTGGAACTGAGGGAAGGGTGATGCAAGTGCTCCCATGGTCACCATAGCTGGTGTCACACTGAGTCACATGCACCCCAATTCCATTGGCTCTGAACCCTGTGCAGCACCAGGAATTGCCCTAGTTCTACAGTGCTTGTCCTGACTACCTTTAAATTTATTCCAGACCCAAGGCCACTTTTGTCTGCTGATAGTGGAGCTAGCTGGAACTCTGGTTCACATTGCTGAAGTGGAGGATTCCCCTCTGGCTAGGGCATGTCTAATGCTTCCTCCATGGGCACTGTCAGAAGTCTGCACTATGTCTCCATTATGACAGGGCAGCATTCAGTTCCAATTCAAAGTCCCACAATCACTTTGCTCTCCTTCCCCCAATCACACAAATTCTGTCTTCAAGGGGCCCCACCAGAGGATGTGGCAGGGGAGATTCAGTTTTCAACATACCTCCCCCACAAATTTCTCCAGAATATGATAGCATTTTGCAAACTAATAAGTCAGCAACTTTTGTTCATGAACAACTCCCTAGTAAGAACATTATAATGAGGAAAACACAACAGCCTTTAAATGAATGACTAAAAGTAGTGTTTCTAACACGTCCCATTGCTATTTGCGGGGCAGAGAGTCTTCTTACTGCTGTACGTCAAAAAGTTTTCTTGAAGCTAATAAGACTCATTTCTTCACTATTGGAAGAAAATCTTCTGAATTTCAGGGAAAATTTTCTTAGCAGTATTTTCCAGTGTTTATGTATGGTCCTTTTAACATTTATTTTAAATGTTCTGATTTTTCAGAAATTATTACTATCTAGAAAAGTCAAAGTATATCAAAATTCTTGTGAAGAATTGGATGGGTTCTGGAACAAGATGGCTAATTAATTGCAACTAGTGTGTCTCTCACGGAGAAGGATCAAAATTAGTGACTAGATATTCACACTTCAAATGGAAAATCTAAGACAAAATACTGAAATCCAGAAGACAAGTGACAGAAATTGGGAAAGCAGAGAAAAACAAAGCCAGACACCCTACTTGGCTGGGATCAGCAGGAAGATGGGACAAGTTCCCTGATGCAGAAAAGGAGTGATTGACAGATTTCTGAGTTTCCACACTCCTGCCAAGTCCTTTTAAATCCCTAGCTACAGGAGAACCATGTAGGTCCCCACAGACCCCCAGACTAAGGCAACGAGCTACCTAGAGAGTACACAGAAGCATTGCTCAAACTTGGGTGAAGTCACATAGGATTTTGAGCCCTGAGTAGCTGCGGAGAGTTCCACAGGCTTTTGAGCCCTTCAGAAAGCCATTCAGAAAGCCCAGCACCCAGAGGTCTTTGTCCTGCTCTGGGGCTCCCATCACAATCTCTGCCACCACTGAGGGAAGACAGAATGAGCAGTTTACATTCCCAGCTGCCCGCCTCAACTGAAAGAAACCTGCCCCTCCTAGAGGCAAGTCTGTGTTGCATCTGCCCCTCCCTCATCTGAGCAATCCAGGTGCAGCCTGTAGCCGTCCTGGGAGCCCAGTCCTCAGTGGTTTGAACTGCCTCTGCCACTGTTGCTGCTGCCTGGGTAGAGAGGAAGCTGAGAATCTGTGTGTTTTCGTGTCCCTGAAGGACAGAAACCACTGCCCCTGCTGAGGAAGGGAAGTGCTAGCAGCCTGCCTTCCTCACAGCTTCCTGCCTCTGCTAACCTCACTGAGAGCCCCTCCCACCTGGTGGCAGTGCATCCACCCCTTTTCTTCTTGAGCATTTTGCAGGACAAAGAGATCACCCTGCCCCTCCCAGACTCTGCCAGCACCAGAACCCAGGGAAGCCTGAGGACAAGTTCACCAGGCCAGTCTCAGGCTGGTCCCCCTAGGACTCAGGCACACTGTCCGGGAGCCTGGGGACTGGGAATCACCTAACCTAGTCCACCACTGCGGGCACGTGAACACTTCTTTAAGGGTCTGAGATCCGACCAACCCAAATTGCCAGCAACACTGCAGAGGGTACTAACCTGCACATGGGAAAAGGCAAGGCACCTTTCCCTCTCTACACAGATCAATGGCGTTCCCCACATGGGAGAATAGGCAAGCAATGCTGCTATCTGTCTTGGGCAAAGGGAAGAGGTTCTGCTCTGAAATCACTTAGGCAAACAGCTGTGGAAAAGGCATGTCCCACAGCTCTCAATGACATTGTGGCCTGGAGACAGATGACAGTGCTTGAACTGAAAGTAACGAGCCTCAGGGACAGAGGTGTGACAGGGAAATTTGGATGGCTTTCCTACCACAGATTAGTCCATTGCCCAAGACAACAGAGAGGTCCCTTACAATAAACAAAATTCAAACATCTACCCCACTGGCTTCTGCTACAGTTGACTCTTACCTGTAAGTGCCACCCACTAGCCCTGGAGATTGAAATGAGCAACCCAATTTTATACCTGTTGTCAGAAGGGCATAGTGCTGGAGAACAAGGTAAAGTTCCTGAGACCTCTGTAATTCTAGTACTACAGAAGGTAGTGAGCCTAATCATATACCCCAGCATATCCCTATTACAATCAACATCTGAGAAAGCTACCACACTAAAGCTATATATAACCAAGAAACTCATATAGCACCTTGGCCCCATGAAAGCACCCAAAAACCAAAGCCAAAGAGCCATATACAATATACAATATACTGATACACTCAAGGGTGAAAAATAAAATAAAATTTAAATAGTTAATCCAATAAAAGTCAATTAAAAAAAAAATAAATGACAGCTTCACCAGATGAGAAGGAACCAGTATAGGAATTCTGGTAGTATGAAAAAAGGAATTGTTGTGATAGCCCCCAAAGGATCACACTAATTCTCCAGCAATGGATCCCAACCTAAAGAAAGTTTTTGAAATGCCAGACATAGAATTCAAAATATGGATTGTAAGCAAGCTCAATGAGATCTAAGAGAAAGTTAAAAACAACACAAAGTAAACAAAACAAAGTAAACAAAACAAAAAAAAAATTGAGGGCCTAAATGAAAAATTCAGTAAAAATATATTTTTAAAAAGTGAAGTTCTGGGAAGGAAAGACTCATTTAGAAAATTACAAAATACAATGTAAAGTATTAATAGTAGCAAAAGGAAAATTTCAGAACTTTAAGACAAGGCTTTCAAATTAATCCAGTCAGAAAAAAAATAAAGAAAAAAATTAAAGAAAATGAACAAAAATTAAAAGCAATGAATAAAATCTCCAAAGAATATGGGATTATGTAAAATATACAAACTTAAGAATCATAAATATTCCTGAGAGAAAACAAAAGAAAGAAAAGTTTGGAAAACCTATTTATGGAATAATTGAGCAAAATTTCCCTGGTATTACTAGAGATTTAGGCATCCCAATACAAGAAGCTCAAAAACTCCTGGCAGATTCATTGACAAAAAAGGACTTTACCAAGGCACATAGTCATCAGGTTATCTAAAGTCAACATGAAAGAAAAAATCCTAAGAACAGTGAGAAAAAAATCATCAAATAACTTTAAAGGAAATCTCATCAGACTAACAACAGACTTTTACAGTATATATCAAGGGCTACAATAATATTGTTTGAAGGTACACATTGAAGATAAAAACACGTATTGTTAACTCTAAAACAATCACAAATGAAAAAGAAATCATTAATCAATAGCAGAGATAAAATGGAATCCTAAAAAAATTAATTTAACCCCAAAAAAGATTTAAAAGGGGAGCAAAATAGAAAATAAATAGCAAAATGGTAGATTTAAAATTAACCATATCAGTAATTATATTAAATGTAAATGTCTAAATGCTTCAATTAGTAGAAAGTTACTGTTAACCAAGTAACTCTCTTTAAATATAAAGCTACAGAGAAGTTAAAAATAAACAGATAGTAAAAAATCTAAATGCAAACACTAATCATAAGAAAATTTGCACGGCTCCATTAGTATCAAAAGTAATACAGTTCAAGGTAAAGTTTTACCAGTGATAAAGAAGAAACTTCAATAATCATAAAATGGCTATTTCATTAAAAAGACATAAAAATTGTAAAAATGAATGCATATAATAATCTTCAAAATACATAAATCAAAAATATAATACTACTTAAGGAATAAATCAAAAAGTTCAGAATCATAGTTGGACATTTCAACACTCCTCTCTGAGTGATTGAGATTTATTAAAAAAAAAAAAGACATTGTTAAGGATATAGAAGTCTCATTTAAAAACCCTACCAGCCAACTAGGCCTAAGTGGCATTTGTAGTATTAATAGAACACATATTCCTCTCTAGCACACATATATCATTCACCAAGATGACAGTATTCTGAGCAGTAAAATAAGTCTCAATAAATTTCAAAGTATTTAAATCATATGGATTATTATGTTCACTGACTACAACAGGATTTAACTATAAATCGATACCAGAAATATATGGAAAATACACAAATATTTTGAACTTTACACAACTCTAAATAACTTGTGTCAAAAAAAAAAATCACAAGAAAATTAGAAACTATTTTGAACTGTATTAATGTGAAAATACAACATACCAAAATGTATGTGAACAAATAAAGTATTGCTTAGAGAGAAATTTATAGCAATCAATACTTACATTAAAAAGTAAGAAAGAGCTAAAAATCAATGATCTCCGCATCTACCTTGAGAACTTTGGAAAAGAAGAGCAATTTACACAAAAATTAAACAGGTGGAAGGAAATAATAAAAACAGGAGCAGAAATCAATGAAATAGAGAAAATCAATAGAGGAAAAAATCAATGAAACCAAAAGCTGTTTGTTTGAAAAGATTAGTAAAATTGATAAGCTTCTAAGCAGACTTATCAAATATACAGAACAATCTTCCCAGTCCTGAAGGTAGTTAGTTGACTGAAGGTCATAGATGTCATTTGATTTTACATAAATTCATCAGATAAGTCATTAAGTCTCATTTTATATTCGGTACATCATACTTGTGAAAGAAACAAAAGAATTGGTTTAAGTAAATATAAAATCATGCCATTGCCAAACAAATGGTTTCTGGAATTCATGACTTGAAGCATTAAAAAGAATAGATGGGTGGAAATGGTAGCTGTCTTCAAATATATACATGTTGCCTGAGTTGCAGAGATATTAGACATGTCATATGACTACTGGGAATATGAATAATACAAATGCATGAAAACTAAAACAGACAAATATAGGCCCCAAAAATGGAGAGTATTTTTTTGAATTCCTGTAGAACACTATTTGATAGTCTCTCATAGTATTATTTCATTTATATTACAATTACTTAAATACATACCATCTCCCTAAGGTGAAAACAAATAATATATATAATTTATTTTGTACTTCCCACAGTATCCATATTTAGCACAAAACTTTGCTTCACATTTTCCTTCCACTCATATATTTTAAATAAATGAGTTTTGAATAATGGGTCAATATTACTACAGGAAGGAAGGAAGAAGAAAAGAAGGAAAGAAGGGGCTGAGAGGGTGAGGGAGGGAGGGAGAAAGAATAGAATAGAATAGAATAGAATAGAATAGAATAGAATAGAATAGAATAGAATAATTGGCAGTTACTCAGTTATCCTCAGCAAAAGTTTCAAGCAAAAGGTGGTGCCATTTCTTTTTATTTTTCATCGAGGCCATGGAAAAAAGAATGGAATGTTACCATAAGGGTTTCACAAATGGTATTCTGGAAAGCACTGCTACTTAAAATCTGATCCCTGCAGTATTGCCAGTAAAGAGCTGTGTGTTTTCAGAACCTGATAAGACGAAGTACAAAAATGATAGTAAGCATGTAGCAATATTTATAGCAACTAGACAGGTTAATTTTTATAACTTTTGGATCTAACTATACAAGTAAGGATTCATGTTTTATATTTACTTTATTTTAATAATAATCCCTTTTACTGTATTTTATAGAAGTATTAGTCCACACAAAGTAGATATTTTTTAATCTTTTACTCCAGACAGTTTGAAAATACTACTATAGAATGAGAGTTCCAAAAAAATATTCAGTCCTGTAGTATTCCATGATAAAATGATTTCAGGAAATGTGTTCCTGTGTTTTTCTTACAGATTATAGTACACATTGTAATGTTACAGTCTATGAAAATAAAAGCTGCCTCTTCAAATTTTTTAACCCATTATTTTTCAAACTTTTTTGAGCACAGAATTATTTTCATATAGTACATATAAGATCCTGGGAAAAGAATGTTCAAAGGAACATATACACACTCTAGAATTACGTAATATGAGACTTATGAGTAATTACCTAAACTTATGACATTTTAATAATCATGTCAAAATATTTACACTTTCAAATTTAAAAAAAACATATATCATCTCCTTTTTACAGTGGTAAAAACATTAACATAAGATATACCCTCTTAATAATTTTGTTCTCAGGAATATACTACTAAGAAATTCTTTTAACATCCATTTTTCAAAATAGGTATACAGTTAGGGAAGAAGAAAGTCAGTTATAGGTATAACATAACTTTCTGTAATTTCAAAAATACCCAAAATGTACAACTGTCAGAATTGTATCTATCATCACAGCTTTTCTTTTTCCTTCAGAAGAGGGTGAAATTTTATATTAGAGCTAAAAAAGAAAATGGGAAAATTGCCAAATACAATTAATTAGCAATGGTAGAAATTAGACAATTAAAAATAATACTTTACCTTGACTGACTAATGAATAAAAATTAGTTTTCACTCTTATTTTTATTGAATGTTAAAATATTATTATATATAGAGAGATTTAACTTCTTTTTTATATTCATTTCACATAAAAGGCTACATAAATATGAATGAAAATAGCTCAGCATAAAACATGTTATCCTGTGATCAGTTATGAATTTTAAGGTTTATTAAAATCAGTTTGCCTATCTGTATACAATATTCCAATTCAGGAACACTGACATATGTCTTTTTTTGTTTTGTTTGTTTTTAACTTTATTTTTTATATTTCAGCCTATTATGGGGGTACAAATATTTAGGTTTGTATATTGCCCTTGCCCCACCCAAGTCAGAGCTTCAAGCGTGTCCATCCCCAAGATGGTGAGCACCGCACTCATTAGGTGTGTATATATCCATCCCCTCCTCCCCCCTCCCATCTGCCCAACGCCCAGTGAATGTTATTACTATATATGCACTTAAGTCTTGATTGGTTAATACCAGTTTGGTAAATCGATGCCTCCCAATTTGTTCTTTTTGCTTAAGATTGCTTTTGCCATACGGAGTCTTCTATGATTCCATATGAAGCGTGTAATTATTTTTTCTAGATCTGTGAAAAATGATGTTAGTATTTTAATAGAGATTACATTGAATCTGTAGATTACTTTGGGTAGTATAGACATTTTAACAATGTTGATTCTGCTGACCCATGAGCATGGTATGGTTTTCCACCTGTTTATGTCCTCTGCTATTTTCTTTCTCAGTGTTTCATAGTTCTCCCTGTAGAGGTCTTTTACTTCCCTAGTTAAATATATTAATGGAACAATCCTCCTAAAATTTTAGATTTGTTCAAGGAAAGTAAATATTTCGGAAATGCAGGCTTGGAAATAACTTCAACATTGTTTAACTTGGTCTTTGATTTTTAATAAAAGAAAATGAAAATAATCATTTTTTGTTACCGTCTGTGAGCCGCCTTAAAGAGAGATAATGACAAATAGGCAAACATTCAGTATAATTTCCAAGATCTCAAGAACAAGAGAACAGGACACATAATTGTTTTCAAATATTTCATGTGTCAGGCTTTTCTATATAATTATGAATCTAGGACCAACAACATATACTAGGTAAAAAAAAAAAAAAGCCCTATTCAATAAGTGCTGGCAAAATTCGATAGCCACAAGCAGAAGAAGGAAACAAGACCCCCATCTCTCACAATTTACACAAATTAATTCAAAATGGATAAAAGACTTAAATATAAGGTATGAAACAATAAAAATTCTAGAAAAAATAATGTAAGAAAAACTCTTCTAGATATTGGCCTAGGTAAGGAATTTATGACTAAGACCCCAAAGGCCATTACAGCAACCACAGAAATAAATAAATGGGACTTGATTAAATTGAAAGCCTTATGCGCATCCAAGGAAATAATCAACAGAGCAAATAGAAAACCTATAGAATGGGAGAAAATATTGGCAAGCTATACAACCAATAAAGAACTAATAACAAGAATCTACAAAGAACTCAAACAAATCAGCAAGAAAAAAATCAAACATTTTTTAAAAAGCTCAGCATAGCTAATCATCAGGGAAATGCAAGTTAAAACTACAATGAGACATCACCTTACCCCTGTCAAAAGTTCCACAACAATAGATGCTGATGTGGATGCAGAGAGAAAAGAATGCTTATACACTGTTGGTGGGACTGCAAATCAGTACAACCTCTCTGGAAAACAGTATGAAGATTCTTCAATGAACTAAAAATAGACCTACCATTCTATCTAGCAATCCCACTACTAGATATTTACCCAAAGGAAAAGAAGTCATTTTATCAAAAAGACACCAGCAGTTGAATGTTTATTGCAGCACAATTCACGATCGTAAAGATGTGGAACCAACCTAAGTACCCATCAATACATGAGTGGATTAACAAAATGTGGTACATATATACCATGGAGTACTACTCAGCCATAAAAAGAAATGAATTAATGTCTTCTGCAGCAACTTGGATGAGACTGGAGAATATTATCCTAAGTGAAGAATGGAAAAATAAACACTATGCGTACTCTCTAATAATTTGAAAATAATTGATTAACACACATGATCACAGAGAGAAGTAAAAGTCATTGGAAATCAATAAGGGGAGAGTGGGGAGGTAGGGATGGGTAGAAACCTATCTAACAGGTACAAGGAAAATTTTCGGGTGATAGGCGCACTTATAGCCCTGACTTAAGCATTATCAAAGCTATCCATGTAACAAAAACATTTATACCCACTTAATATTTTTAAATAAACTGAAGAAATGAAATTGTCTTTAAAAGTTCATTAGAAAAGACCATGAATGGATATAATTCCTAGGTAATACATTTTGATGATATTTTCTTATTTATTTTAGAGGAAAATGCCTCCAAAATTAAAGCAAAATAAGAAAGAAACCAAATATGAACAGCTAGAACATATGATCTGAGATTGTTAAGTAGCTAAGAAATTAGTTTCATTTTATGGCTCTATGTATTAAAGTCGCAAATTTCCCAGAGAAAGCAGGACAATATGACATGTGATCTTCATTTGTATGTAAATATAGGATGAGTGATATATTAGTGAGGTGAGCAAACTGCTATAACAAACAGCTCAAAATTAGGTTGCAGGAATTGGAAGGCGTAGGGGCTCTGTTCCATGGAGTCAGCTAGGAATCCAGGCTCCTGCCAATATTCCTGCCAATATTCTGTTCTATCTTCTTTCAGGTCCTAATAGTCCTCTCTATTCACTCTGCAGGTGAATGATAGCAAAGATTGCCCAGGGTTTCCTGTTAATTTAGCAGGTGGAAGTTCCTGGCAATTTATACAAAATGTTAAAGTGATATGCTAAAATTATACCTAGAATTCATAAGAAGATCATACCAGTTACAAGTATTTGATACTCATTTTTGACAGTCTTGATATGGAGGTCAAATTAAATAATGGACATAAAACTTTATATAAATCACAGTGTATTATATGATATTTTTATTGCACAATTATAACCATTAATATTGTCAATGTTTAACAAAGTTGAGCTAAAGGTTTTACATGTGATTATCATTTGATAATGTTATGTTATATAGAAAATGATTATTTTCCTATTATGTGTCTCATGTGTACAAATATATATGTATATAAACATGTGTGTTTGTGTATGTATGTATGTATATGTAACCTAGATATCATTTATGTGGGAGACTGTATTTGAAGATTGGGATCTGCTGCAGTTTAATGTTAACTAAACATTATTTTGCTTCATTTGCATTTCCCATAGTGTTATACTGCTGGGCTTTGAAATAAAGTTTACCCAACAGTAGCTATTGTTTCAATAAAAAAAGCACTGTTGCAAACTTCGTTGTTTTTTATATATGCCAATTTAATACCATCCTAACTAAATCATGATAAAAATAAACATGAGAGTCATGTAGGTGTTTTGGTCTTACCTCTTTTAATGGTAAAAGTTGGGTCTATTAGTCGAAATACTTTCTACTGCTGCATGTAATGCACTAAAACTCTTTTTTAGGGCACGCCTTGTTTCTGGACTTTCAGTACATCCATCCTTTCAGAAAAGAATACCCAGGACAAGGAGATCCTGTGTCAGGATTCTGGAAGATTTTTCCAATTCCACTTATCCCCTGGGAACTTCTGCTGCTGGAGCTAAGAGTTACGACAAATAAAAGATAACAGAATGGAGAAAAATGACTTTAACGTTAGAGTCAAAAAGCAATATCACGTTGTACTATCAAGTAAACAAAAGCCCAAAGGGTTCATTCAGGAGGTTAGAGGTATCACTCAGAAAATGAAGCTAGTTTGAACTTAAAATAGAGAATAAATATAAATAGAGTAATTTAACATTGTTTTGGATTTACTTTCCCTTTGTTTTCTTCAACTTAATAGCAGTATTGACCAAATATTTTCTTTTTGTTTCCTTTTGTTTCATCATATTATGGGGGTACAAATATTGTTAGGGTTACATATATTTCCCTTGCCCCCCCTCCCTCCCCCTGATGTGCCAGAGATCCAAGCGTGTCCAATCCCCAGGTGGTGTGCACTGCATACATTATGTAAGTATACACCCTTCTCCTCCTCCCCCCTCCCACCTGCCCACCCCCCTGATAAAAAGTTTGTTTGTGTGTTTGTTTGTTTGTTTGACATTTTGGTTACATTGTATATATTTGCCTCTCCCTAAGAAGGGTTAGAGTTATGCCCTTCCCCTCCAAAATGCTCGTCACATCCCTAAGATTGGGTCTCTCCCCCCACCCCGAATCCCTGGTGAGCATTACCACCATTTGAGAACCATATTTTTAATAAGTCAGTACTAATTTGATGGCAAGTAGATGTGGGGCCATTTTCAATATCTTGTGTTGCCTCACTTTGGATAACGGGCTTAAGCTTAATCCAGGATAAGCGTTTATGCTTAATCCAGCATAAACGGTGCTAGCTCACTGTTATTTCTTAGAATTGAGTAGTATTTCATTGTGAGCATATACCACATTTTAACTATCCACTCATGAATTGACAGGCACTCGGGTTGTTACCATGACCGTGCAACAGTGAATTGTGTTGCCATAAACATTCGGGTGCAGATGTCTTTATAATAGAATGTCTTATGCTCTTTTGGGTAGATGCCCAACAATGCTATTGCTGGGTCGAATGGTATTTCTATTTCTAGCTGTTTGAGGTATCTCCAAA
>VSMD01054573.1:0-23110 GCA_008750895.1 Mirza zaza | reverse complement strand
GCCACCACGCCCAGCTAATTTTTTCTATATATTTTAGCTGTCCATCTAATTTCTTTCTATTTGAGATAGAGTCTCACTTTGTTGCCCAGGCTAGAGTGCCGTGGTGTCAGCCTAGCTCACAGCAACCTCAAACTCCTGGACTCAAGTGATCCTCCTGCCTCAGCCTCCCGAGTAGCTGGGACTACAGGCATGCGCCACCATGCCCGGCTCATTTTTGTATATATATTTTTAGTTGGTCAATTAATTTCTTTCTATTTATAGTAGAGACGGGGTCTCACTCTTGCTCAGGCTACTTTCAAACTCCTGACCTCGAGCAATCCTCCTACCTCGGCCTCCCAGAGTGCTAGGATTACAGGCGTGAGCCACCACACCCGGCCAAAAATGAGCATTCTTTACAAGCTCCACGGAAATTCTATGTTCCACCTGTGAATGGGTGATAGACACAGGCCTGAATAATATAGAATGATTTTGCGCAACCCAATCCCACTTTTTTTTTTTTTTTTTTTTTTAAGATTAATGGGATAGAGGTACAGAACCGTGAGGAAGCCGTGGCTCTTCTAACCAGTGAAGAAAATAAGAACTTCTCGCTGCTGATTGCAAGGCCTGAACTCCAGGTGAGCAGACTTCCTGCAGACGAACCTGGCTGTCTATTTCTCAAACCAGAACCCCAGTCCTGTAAAACAGCACCTGAGTACTGACTCCGAGCCAGAAGGTGTTTTGTACCCTGAGAATGTGATCAACCCACTTGATGATTTAACCCTTGAAGGTTGGTGCTGACACCTTCCCATCCACACTGCAGGGATCATAATGAAGGAAAAGGAAAGGAAACAGAACGAAATGGGAAACACAGCCAGGGTCACAATCCTCAAGATGTTTGCCTTTCCCAAGGCCTGGCAGATACTCCAGCCTTGATCTGTGCAGGTCCTGTTTACAATAGCGCAGTGTAGGAAATTAGAAATATTAAAGAAAAATTGATAAATAATAACGCTTTGTGGTAAGTGCCAGGCCCTGTACAGAGTACTTTTCGCACAGGTAAGCTGTTCCAGGAGACTGAAGGTATAAACGTTACCAGAAAGACCTACAAAGGAGCATGATGAAAAGAGACTCAGGGCCAAGTACTCTGATTCAGAAACCACGATGTTATAATAACTCTTTCAATGGAAGGGATCAGGAACTCGTACTAGGTGGCACTCTTCATCTACTTAGAATGGCTCTAGCAAAACGTCGGGGTCAGTAGATGTCTCTAGGTACAAAACCCAAGTGAAAAATAATCTAGAGACAGCGACGTAAAGAGTGCCTGGCTCACTATTCCATAGACCATATGTACAAGAACGGGCACGATTGTGTTCCAGTTAAGCTGTTGTGGGTTTTTATCGTTGTTGTGTTTAACAAAAGCAGACAACAGGCAGGATTTGGCCAATCCCTGACTAGTCTACTCTTTTTTGCACAAGATGGATAAAGGCCTGATGAAACTGATTTCCTTGCCCAAGCCAAACAGCTAGTTAGTAAAACCTACTTTCTTTGCAGAATTTGCAGAAAGAACTCCTTCCACTAAAAATTGTTTCTCTTTGCGGGCTGCTCCACACACGTGGGAGGCATATTTAGATCTACCTGACCCTTCTGCACAGGCAGCCTGCTGTCCTGAAAGCAGCTGATGTGGATGAAAGAGTTTTACCCCACAAAATATCACGGATACTAGAAACTTCCCCAACCAGGGCATAAGGTCGGAGGTCTCTAATGTCAGGGTGGGACCTGCAGCAACACCCTGGGCACACTGCATTTTGATGACGTCTAGAGGGAGCCCTAGAAATAGTTTTCCCTGAGGTAATGTCCTTTCTTTAAAAAAAATAAATAAAAAGAATCTGTTCTGAGGCTTGTGTCTCCTTTCCCCACCCCCCAGCTGGACGAGGGCTGGATGGACGATGACAGGAACGACTTCCTGGACGACCTGCACATGGGCATGCTGGAGGAGCAGCACCACCAGGCCATGCAGTTCACAGCCAACGTGCTCCAGCAGGTAGCACCCCTGCGCCGCCCCTGCCCCTCTGCCCTGCTGAGCTGGAGGAAAATCTGCTCCCTCCAGGATGCTAAACATTGTGAGAAGCCCACCCACCTAGAAGGCAGCAAAAAAAAAAAAAAAAAAAATCTAGCCTAAGTGCTCTTCTATTTGAGCACGAGCAAAATGCAAGCCGACCCAGCTTTTAAAGCTGAGCAAAAATGCCAAGGCAAAGCTGACCTTTTGGTATTTGTTGGGAAAACACATGTGCCAGCCTTACATAGGCTGGAGAAAATAAAGTCATGCTTTGGAAAGCAAAGCAATCCCCTTTGTTTAAACTGGGGCTGCTGAGAGTTCTATAGCCCCCTCCTACCACTGTCATAATAACCCCGTATAGTGTCCCACAAGAGCTAAAAAAGGCCCTTCATGCATCTTCCCACCCTTGCATGCGCTGGTTCATTTCACAGGGAGAATCATTCATGGAGGTAAAGTGACTGTTATCCCCATTCTACAGATGAGAAAACTGAGGGCAGAGATGACGACTCTCCCAGGTTAGGTTGCCCAGGTAGACGCAGGTAGCTGCGGCTAATTCCCAGGCCCTTGTCCTAGCCCTACTCGTTAGAGCAGGCCCTCCGTTTCCAAGGCTGATGTGCAGCATCTAGCGGGGGACACTGCAGAGAAAGGTCAGCCAGGGCTACGCGTGAGGCCTTCCTCCCTGTGACCCTTTGTTCTTATCGTCTCCTGTCGCGCGCAGAAGAAGCACGAGGAGGACGGCGGGACCACGGACACGGCCACCATCCTGTCCACCCAGCACGAGAAGGACAGCGGCGTGGGGCGGACGGACGAGAGCACGCGCAACGACGAGAGCTCGGAGCAGGAGAACAACGGCGACGACGCCGCCGCCGCCGCGCTGGCGGGGCAGAGGAAGCTCACGTGCAGCCGGGACACCCTGGGCAGCGGCGACCTGCCCTTCAGCAACGAGTCCTTCGCGTCTGCCGACTGCACGGACGCCGACTGCCTGGGCATCCCGGCGGACGAGTGCGAGCGCTTCCGCGCGCTGCTGGAGCTCCAGTGCCAGGTGCGGGGCGCGGGCAGGAGCGCCCCCGAGAGCGAGGGCGTGGACCAGGAGCTGGAGCTGCTCAACGAGGAGCTGCGCAGCATCGAGCTGGAGTGCCTGAGCCTCGTGCGCGCGCACCGCCTGCCGCCGGCGCGCGAGCCCTGGGCGCCGCACCCCGCCGGCCTCCGCGGCGGCACCCCGGGCGGCGACGCGCGCCGGCGCGAGCTCGCGGACATCACCGAGCTGCCGGAGCGGTCGGACAAGGACAGCTCGAGCGCCTACAACACGGGCGAGAGCTGCCGCAGCACCCCGCTGGCGCTGGAGGTGTCCCCCGACAACTCCCTGCGCAGGGCGGCCGCGGGCCTGGGCTGCGCGCGGGGCGAGGGCGCCGCCGTGGGGAGCGCGGGCGCCCGCGGGCCGCCCCCCGGGACGCTGCTGTCCATCACGGAGGACCCCGAGCTGGGCGCGCCCCGCTACAGCCCGCCGCCGGACCCGGACCCGGACCCGGACCCCGGCCGGCCCCTGGAGGGCAGGGAGAGGCGAGGCGGCGACGGCGCCTACCTGCCCGGCGCGCTCCCCCGCTCGCCCTACCGGCACGCGCACATCCCCGCGCACGCGCAGCACTACCGGAGCTACATGCAGCTCGTGCAGCAGACGTCGGCCGTGGAGTACGCGCACAGCCAGCTGAGCCTGGCGGGCGCGTGCCCGGAGCCGGCCGCGCCCGCGCGCGCCGAGTGGAAGGTGAAGGTGCGCGGCGACGGCTCGCGCTACGTCACCAAGCGGCCGGCGCGCGACCGCCTGCTGCGCGAGCGCGCGCTGCGCATCCGCGAGGAGCGCGGCGGCGCCACCACGGACGACGACGCGGCCAGCGAGCTCAAGCTGGGCCGCTACTGGAGCAAGGAGGAGCGCAAGCGGCACCTGCTGCGCGCCAGGGAGCAGCGGCGGCGGCGCGAGGTCCTGCTGCAGAGCAGGCTGGACGGCCTCCGCGAGCGCGAGCGGCCGGCGGCCGGCGACCGGCGGCAGGCCAGCATCCTGGAGCTGAGCCACAAGAAGATGATGAAGAGGAGGAACAAGAAGATCCTGGACAACTGGATGACCATCCAGGAACTCCTGACGCACGGCACGAAGTCGCCGGACGGCACCCGCGTGCACAACTCCTTCTTGTCGGTGACAACCGTATAGGGTTCGCTCCCGCGCCGTGTGCGTGAACGCCGGAGACCACTCCCGGGGGCGCGGGGAGTCCTGCCCCGCTCGGTGCGGCCAGCCTTTCGTGCATGAGACAGACACGGTCATCCTGTTCATAGTGCGGATTTACACGCACCCTGCAACTCTGGGTGTCGTAGGTCTATTTTAAGGGGAGGGAGGAAAAATTTAAAAAAAAAAAAAAGACACCCTTACGTATCTCGGAAGGCAATATTAACAGACAGAGCTTTTTTTTTTTTTTTTTTTTCCAAATAGCAATTGTACTTTTTTACCTGTTACCCTTTTGCATAAAGTGTTTAAATTTCAAAAAGACCTTTTATTAAGCCTACTTTCACAGAACAATTCGTTTAAGCTATATTCATACTAAAAAAAGAAGTTAAACACGCTTTTTTTTTTTTTCCTGCCTAAAACACAAATGCAACTGCCAGTATGTATTTTTAACGGAACCCTGTTTTATACTACTACTTCGCTGAAGGTGTTTCCTATGAGCGACCGTTAATATTAATATATTGTTTAGGTCAAGGTTTCAACTCAAAACCACCGAACTCTGTGATTAATGACTCAACACACACAAACAAACCAGCGGTGTTTAGAGTTGGGATATCCATGTAAAAACATTTTTCTGGTTAAGGTTCCCAAGAGAGTGTTAAGGTTTGAACAGAAAGCAAAATATCATGGAGTGTTACGGAAGTTTAAAGCATGTTTGCAAATACTGCAGCCAGTTGAAAGAATTTGCATGTACAGAAAGTTGTGGCTGGAGACGGTTGGTGGAATTTTAAGTGCTCATTGTGATAAACCTTTGCTTTTGTAGATTTGAAGGTACAGACTTACACAAGTGGCTTCATGGAATCATGATTAGTTAAAAACATTAAATGGAAGTTAAAATAAATTATTATTTTCTATTTGATAAGTTTTGATGTGATTCCTCACTTTGCAGTGGTGCCTATAAAATAAAAGCTTTTTGCAGTGTTCATCTTTTTCCCCTTGTTTCTATTACCTGCCACCTTGGAAGGATTTAAGTCTTTCAGACCGTCTGATGCCTTCAATTCAGTCTTGAACCCGATGACAGATATAAAACCAAGGTCTAACAGCAAAGAATAAGGAATCAAATTTGCCCTACAATCCTGTATTCTGACTGCCTGTCTTACAGAAAGCTACAACTTGGCCCAATATCCTATAAACAAGAATAACTACGAGCAAGTTTATCAATCAGGGTCATGTTTACAATGAAATCTCCTTGGTTTATTGCAGCCATTCCTCTCCGTCAGTAATAATGAACAACTCTGGGAGGTTAGGTCCAGCTTTCCATTTCTGAGGTGTATCTGCAAATCAGGCAGTATTTTTGTAAACAGTAGCCACCAAACTGGGTGGGCTTCAAAACTGCTATAACTTGCTTCCTGATTGTAATGTTTGCACCAATTTCAGCTGTAATACCTACTGAAAAAAAAAATAAAGATAGGAAGGTTGTCATTTTTATTTGCCATGATGCCATAGATCTGGTTTACTCACTGCTATGACTGAAATTTTGATTGACATGACCAGGCATTTCAGACATAGATTCCTCCCACAGACCCTGCTCAAACCAAAACCCCCCTTTTGGGGCCAGAATCTTGAGACTAATTAGTAGGCACACTTGTAATAAAACAACTTAATGAAAATAAAACACTGAAATACTTATTCCTCATTATTAAGATGTCTGTTCATTACCTCTTCAAGAACCAGGCATTGTTAAGATAATTACATCTGCATGTTATTCTAATCAGCCCTCCAAGGTGAAATCTTTGCAGAGAGTGTATACACTATTAGGGCCTCAGCTTTCCGATACTCTCCAAGTTCAACTTTCAACAGAATTGGATCCTCACCTCCCAGGAGAAGCTCCTCATCCTTAGCACTCTTACCTCATACCCTGTCTTCCTAGTTAATGTTTCACAGTGAAAAAAAAAAAAACCACCAGTCAGATGAATTATTAATTGCTGCAAATCATATAAAAGTACTGAGTTTATTTGGAGATAACAGCTTTTCTCCCCTTGTGGGTTCTCATTAAAGCTAGAGAGGTGTATATGGTTGCAACAACAAAGAGCTTTAACCTAGACAGTCATGGGATATTCGAGTCAAAGAGAGGGATTTCTAATCAGGGTTCCTTGTGTGCCTCTGTATTTGGAGCTCAGCCTATATGCTTAGGAAAAAGTGGAGAGAAATAATAAAATATTCAAATCCAATTCTAGATCCTTTGAGTCCAACTTATTTTTAAAATCACTATCATCCAGTTATACTTGGCCATCACATGCAATGCATTAATAATATGAAGTCTTCCAAATCTAAGTTAGCTAATTAACTCCTACAAGGAACTGGAAGAGATCTTAGGAATTAGCACTTAATCAATGAGCGGGGGAGTCAAGGAAGCAAAGAAATGCAACGCAGCTCATTCGGAACCCAACACCTGGTCCCACAGTTCTTAACTATCCTGTACTTGGGAGAAAAGCCCCCATGTGCACGGTTAACTTAGATGCATTAAATCCTGCATTGTCAACCAAAAATATACATATATATTAATAAATATGTTTCACCAGTGGATGCCCCACAGTGAGCATAAACCAAAAAACATGAATCCACCATTTCCTCCATGAGTCTAAGCTCCCAAGTGCCTCCTGGTGCATTTCTAACCTGGTGGCCGAGTTGACAATTCCCTGGGTCGTTAGTGATGAGGTGATTCACAGCTTCCGGTCTCACTGACATGAAGCCCTAGAGTTTCCATGTACCTCTCCTGCTGTGTACACTTTATTTCCTGGGCCCATTTCAGAATCTGATGGAAGCTATGGATTCTCTCCATAGAAAAATATAGTTACAATAAATAACACACAAGTAAACTATATATCATTGTGGAGGTTTTACATTCCCCCAAAGTCCACTTATGGACCCCATCTAATGGTATAAGAACCCCCAGTTTAGACCAACTGAATTTGATCACTCCATGGGTTTTTCAAACTTTTTTTTTCAATTGCATTGTATAGCACTATTTGATTTGAATGCCCACTTTTAATATCAAGGGATACATTTTTTCATATTAAAACCATATTGCTTAAAGGCAATTAAAATTCAGCAAACCGCTAACCTATACTCTTCCAGTCACTACGCAAATGGTTTTTCTCACAGCTAAATAAATTTAGGGACTACGAGTGCATATTCCTGATTCTCCATAGCAGCTGCCCCCTCCACCCCCACCCCCCCCACCCCTCCACCCCCACACACACCAGCTGGATGGCTCAGGTTTAAACTAATTCTAAAATACAAAGGAAAAGAAATAAGAATTTATTGACCATCTAGAGCTACACTGTCCAATACAATAGTCACTAGCCACATCTGGCCATGAAGCTTTTAAAATATAGCTAATCGAAATGTTCTCAAAAACTGGATTTCAAAGGCTTAGTATTTTTAGAAATGTAAAATATTTCAATAATCGTTATGCATGTTGAAATGAAAATATTTTGCATATGTTGGGTTAAATAAAATATATTATTAATTTTATCATTTTTTACTCTTTAAGGTATATGCTATATGGTTTTTAATTACATACGTGGCTCGCATTATACTGCCGTTGGACAGCACTCATACAGAAAGTTCTAGAGCGAGTATGTGCTGAACACACTCATCATCTCACTAAATCAATATGGCAGTTCTGTGCCTTATCGACAGTTTAGACTCAGATTAAAAACTTTGCCCAGATGAGTGTAGAGATGTGATTTGAATTCCCATCCACCTGATTCCAAGCACTTTACACATCTCTCACCACTGGGCCTCCATGTGCTCAAGAATCAATTCAAAGGGTGTTCGGGTTATGTTGATATTTGTAATATATTCATGATCACAATGAAAATAAATTGCATCAAAGTGGCAGGCATTTCACTCAGTTCCCTTTCAGTCCTAAGTTATAGAATGTTCTAACTGTCCAGGCAAGAACATAAATGACAATGCGTAAAAATACAGGAATGTGAGGCACAATTAAGTTTTCCATCTTTTAAATGAAAACAGGAGATCCCAAATAGCAAGACTCACAAATACGATGAGGTAGGATTATACATTGCCTACGGAATACTAGTTGGAGAACTAATTAGAATTATGAACTGAAGTATGAAAATTAACCAAGTAATTACATACTTGTAGCCTTCAGAAGTAGGTTACAGGTTACTTGTTAGCAAAATTGCCCAAAACCAAGGAAGCAAACACAATTCTGCCATAAGCAATTGCAACTCCCGCTTTTATTTCTGTTCCCCAGTTGTTTTAAGTATTTGAGGATTTCTGTGGAGCATCAACTAATTAAAAAGAAATCACTAAAACTGAGATAAAGATGCAAGACTTCTCCTAGAAAAGGCTGTCGTCTTCAATTTTGATTAAATGTGAATTCCCTAAAGCAGTTATAAAACAAAGTGTGATTCTTGGGTTTCATTCAGATGGGGTTTTCTGCTTAAATGGTTCATTTTTCTTTAGCTTCCAGTTGCAACTAATCCTGAAAGGGCATGGTCCACAGGGGCATGTGATTTGCCCATAACATGGTTTTGCCTTTCAATGGCAGAACTCTGACCTCTGTGCGCTCAGCATCTTTTAAAAATGAAAAATGGGGAATTAATGACCCTTCCTTCAATGGACCTATGGCAAATTTAAACTTGCTCACCAATTTAGTGAGTCCTGCCGGAATCCTAAAAGCCAAATGAAACTCCTTAGACCTCACCAGAGAGTGTCTCAAAAATACCCAAGGATTAAAATCGAATGTGTTGTCCTCTTTAGCTGCCATCCCAGACACGGTGGCTTTGACTTAGCAGTTCCAGCTCCAGGGAATCATGCCCAAAGCCACTGCACACTCGGTCTAGGGCCAGGATGGGTTTGCTGGAGCTTTTAGTCCAGTGGGAAACAAAATAGTAATCCGATCACCCCACAAATAACTTAAGAATGTCACTAGGATTGGAGTGGGGGTCAGACAGGAGAGGCAATGCTGCCGAGTTCAGAGAGTCTCCCTTAAAAACTCATGGTTGAGCTGACTTCGTGTTAAGTAGGCAAAGAAAGTGGTTAAACAGGCAAAGGATACAGCACACACAAAGACCCTGCCAGTGGCAAAAGAGACTGGGCAAATTTGAAACAAAAAAAGACAGCGTAGGCCAGGCACAGTAGCTCACGCCTGTAATCCTAGCACTCTGGGAGGCCAAGGCAGGAGGATCGCTTGAGGTCAGAAGTTCAAGACCAGCCTGAGCAAGAGCAAGACCCCCATTTTCTCCTAAAAATAGAAAAATTAGCCAGGCATGGTGGCACACACCTATAGTCCCAGCTACTCGGGAGGCTGAGTCAAGAGGTTCGCTTGAGCCCAGGAGTTTGAGGTTGCTGTGAGCTAGGCTGACACCATGGCAAGCTAGCTCAGGCAACAGAGCAAGACTCTGTATCAAAAAAAAAAAGAGAAAAAAAGTGTCTTGAGTTGAAAAAACAATGGAAAGGAGATTAGAGAGAATGGCATGTGTGAAAAGATGGGAGAGATGGGAAAAAGCCAAACAGGTCCACCTGACTATATTCAATATGGCCAACATTTATTGAGCCCCTAATATGTGCTGGAAAGTATGCTAAATGTTTCACACGTGCTAACTCTCCCAGCCATACACAGCCTACGTGATGGGTGAGATTCGTATCCTTATTTTGCAGATACAGAGGCAGAACAGGCTTAGAGAAGTTACCAGCTGGTACATAGCTGGGGGAAAGTGAAAGCAGTTCTTTCTGATCCCACTTACTCAAGGTGCCGGGAGGTCATGCCTCCATAATGAGGGCTCATGGATTTCCACCCCGGGAGAAGCTCATATATTTCGGCAGACACTTAATATCTGGATACCTACAGTGACCATTTTGGGCCATTTGGACCATTTCCCTTTTTCTACTCAAGGCTGAATCTGCTTATGACTCTGATGCTTCTCATATCACTGCCAGCACAGATGATAAACTTAACAGGCCTAGTTGACCCGCTTGTGCAGTCAACCACACTGACCACTGGAGAGAACATTCTCCCCGATCCAGGGCTGCATTTCCCCATCAGCCAGCGTGAAACACGCAGATCAGGAGCTTGGAAAGAGAGAGTTTCTTTTTCCCTTCCTTACCCAGCTGAATTTCTCACCACCAGTGCTTACTACGTCTCACCCCTGAGAAGTAGTATCTGATCTCATGAGATGGTCCCATGAATGCATAATGAAGAAGGCAATGGAAGTGGTTTTAGGGCCACACGGCTTCTCAGATTACCCATGGCCCTGAAATGCCTCTCCTAAATCGGGCCTTGCTGTGCACATTCATGTGAGTGACTCACGTGGAAGAGGGAGGTTTTGCAACCTCTGCTGCCAGCCAATCAGATCTTCCTTCC
This sequence comes from Mirza zaza, assembly GCA_008750895.1. Taxonomy (NCBI): domain Eukaryota; kingdom Metazoa; phylum Chordata; class Mammalia; order Primates; family Cheirogaleidae; genus Mirza; species Mirza zaza. The sequence continues at coordinate 12,469 of VSMD01054573.1, read as the reverse complement.
GTAAATGATCTCCAAAGCGTTGTAGGCACAGGCCACTGGGTTCCAAAGGCACTAAACCAGGCGTCCTCAAACTGTGGCCCGCGGGCCACATGCCACCCGCCAAGGACATTAATCCGGCCCACTGGGTGTTTTTGCCGCCGCTGCCTGTCCTGCTTAGCAGCCGACTCGTCCCGGGCCCACAGTGTGCACTCTCCAACGGTCTGAGGGACAGTGAACTGGCCCCCTGTTTAAAAAGTCTGAGGATCCCTGCCCTAAACAGCCACCTCCATAAAGCACAGATAGCACAAAGAGGCTGAATAAGTTCCTAACAGATGACAATTTAAGCTTCCCATTTTCCGAGAAGGAGGTTTAAGACATCGAATGTAGGTTTTGTAAACGCCTACCAGTTACCCAGAACGAACAAACAAACAAAACCTGCCCATTGGGTTTTGGGGCAGAGTTTTAATGAATAAAGGGGGCTGGGTTCTGACCGAAAAATGAAAACGAATGATTTCAACTCATTTAAAAAAAATTTTTTTTTTTTAAATGAGAATCTGAGAACCAACTTCCGTATGACCTGCGCCTTCAGAAGTTGCCAGTTTAAACTGGGCCTTGTCGTCAACATTTACGGACTTCATTCCCTTAAGGGCATGGACATGCCCACTCTGGATTCCAAGCCACCAATGCTTTAAGTGGCACTTTTTGGGGGAAGTCCACCATTTGACCGATTTTAATCCAGCTTTACAGGAATGAGACCTGTTTTCTATTTTCTAGTCCATCAACTTGCCTGCTTTTTCCTGCCACTTAAGAGGGTCACTTCTTTAATACCTAAGGTATCATCATACTTCCCTTATGAACGATGGGTACAATTTATAAACCAGGCTTGGAGTTTATTCCTTGATTCAGCATCGAGCTTACTTCCAAAAGAAGTGCATACTTTGGTATATAGTTTTCCACTTAGAAACAAGGCCAAATATTGAATATGTTTCTCAAAATGCCCAAAAGCTCTGTGACTAACTCAGCCTATATGAAAAGACCTGCAAGTATAATGGCTCCACCACCAAATTCAATCAACATGTTGAAGGTCTTACCATGCATTGAGCTAGTTCACATGCCTTTCCACTAACACTTTGGGAAAAGTCATCAATAATTTCTTGTTTTTTAATTTTAAAACAGAGATACCTTTAAAACTCCAGAGAAAGCTACGAAGAATGCACACAATTTTGCATATAATTAGGAGGAATTTATAAACCAATGTGCTGTCTGAAGCAAAAACATGGTAAATGTTGACTGGATTCTCTTATTCCAAAGAGCCTCATCCAGCTTCATGTCCTTGGATTTGGCAATGGATTCTTAGGTACGACATCAAAAGTATGAGCAACAGAAGAAAAATACGGATAAATTGTGCTTTATCAAAATTAAAACCTTTAGTGACCCAAAGTACATTAAGAAAGTGAAAAGACACCCTACAGAATGGAAGATAATATGTGCAAACCATGTGTCTGATAAAGATCAAGTATCCAGAGTATACAAAGAACTCCAGTCATATTGGATTAAGGACCCAATTCAACAACAAAAAAAGGATAACCTAATTTAAAAATGGGCAAAGAGTTTTAGTAGGCATTTCTCCGAAGATGATATCCAGATGGCCAATAAGTACATGAAAAGATGCTCGACATCACTAATCATCAGGGAAATACAAAACCACAATGAGATACCACCTCACACCCACTAGGATGTTTATTATCTGACCGAACACATGAGCTTTTCGCTGGGATGAGAAGCTAGCCCAGTTTCTGCCTGCCCCTCCTGCCACGATTTCTCATGGGAAATGGAAGTGGCTGAATTAACAAGGGCACACATGAGGAGGAATAGTGAGGAGGAGGAGAAGCTATTCCTTGCTGCCAGCCCACCTGCTTTTACCCCTTTCAAGCATTTATGGAGCACCTACTATGTGCTGGGCACTCGTATGCAATGGGAAAAAGGCAGAGATGGTCTCCCCTTCAGAGAGTGCCCATTCTGGTGGGGTAGGCAGCGAAAGAAACACAAGTAAACAAGACAGAAAACAAGAATTGCAAAGCACAATAAGGAGACGTGCATAGGAGAGGAACATTACCTACTAGACCAGCGGTTCTCAAAGTGGGGTTCCTGGGCCTGCTGCACCAGCACCACTTGGGATATTGATGGAAATGCAAATCCTTGGGTGACATCCCAGACCTACTGATTCAGACACTTAGAGGAGGGAGACATGAAATCTGTTTTACCTAAGCCCTCCAGAGGGCTCGGATGGGTACATGCTAAAGTTTGAGAAATGCTATAAATACGCAGAGATTGTGACCAATTCCCTATCCCATCATTCTACCCCTCCCCCCCCAAGTCCTTAGAACAGTTCCTAGACATAATAGGCAGTTTATAAAATATGTTAAATAAATGAAGGAGCAATTAAGTGAATGGGATAATATACTTTAAGTTGGGTTATCAGAGAAGACCTCACTAAATAGTTAAGCTGAGACCAAAACTTGGAGAAAGAGCCAATACAGAGTATGGACTAGAATGTTCCAGGCCAACTAAAGCAGCAAGTGCCACAAAGGCCTTGAGGGAGGAAAGCACTTCTTTGGGGACCAGATCGCCTGACCAGCCACCCCCCTTACAGTTCAAAAGTCCCATTTCTGACTCTGGGATCCAGAGTCTTAAAGTAAGCACCAGGGTGAACGTCGTCTTAGCTTAACTCTCTGGCTAAAAACCTGCCTTTTCTCTGAGCACAATTGCCTTTCTTGTTTGGCTATGCACGCAAAACCACCGAGCAGGGCCGGGCTGCAGACAAGGGCATCGTTTACAGAGCTTGGCTTGTTCTCCTGGCAAGATGAACTCTCAGTGACCTTGGACCAAGGGGCTCTCAGGTGTCCCCCCAGTGAGCAAGGAGGGGGAACCAGGGTAGCACGCGGAGGCGGTGACTTTCAGCAATTTATTCTGAAGCTAGCCCGTCCTCGTCGTTTCAAGACAATAAACAAAGACTGCTCCAAGACAAATTCAAGGTGGCATCATAAAAATCGGATGAAAGGCAGCACATGAGAGAAAGCAGTGACAAACACCACCGTGGCCATTCAAGCTGCCTGGAGCCAGAGCCGCAGAGCTCGGCCAACTCACAGCCAGTGCTCACTGCGTCATTCAGACCCAGTCCGGCAGGCCGGGCGACACACAAAGCCAGCCGGCCAGAAAAACACTGGGGTCGCCGATAGCTCTTTGCCTGCATTTACCTTCATCCATAAGCAAGCAAGCTTTGTTCTAAATGACACCCACTGGGAGGATTTTCCCGATTTCATTTTTTTGAACATTAAAAAATATCTGCAGAATGTTAACAGAGACATTTTTTAAAGTTATAAAGGGAAAAATATCGTGCAGTTGATACCCTTAAGATTAGAACTTAGACAAAGAGTCAGCAAACTTCTGCTGCAAAAGACCAAATCATGCCATACACGTAGGTTACACGGGCCAAGAGACAAAATCAAGGTACTTATGTGAGAACAAAGAGAACAAATTTCCACCATTTTTTATTGATGCATTGCAAAGTATAGGAGTGTCATTTTTAATGACAGAGGTCTACTGATGAGAAGAATGGAATTGGGGAGGGATAACATTTTGTTCTCTCTCAAAGGCCTCAAAGTTAGTGTTCTCTATCATCAACTTGATTACAAATATTCATTGGTAAAAAGCCATTTTTAGCTCATGGGTTATATAAAAATAGGCAGCAGGCTGGATTTGGCTTGTGGACCATAGTTTGCTAACTCCTGGCTTAGAATAGGTATTAGTGTGCAAGAATGCATGCACATACAAAGAGAGATAGATACACACACACACAGGCATGCAAGAGAGAGAGAGAGAGAGATTTAGTATAAGCAATTTGCTCTTATGGCTATGGAGGCAGACAAGTCCCAAATCTTCATTTGGTGGGTCAGCAAGCTGGAGATTCAGGAAAAGTGATGGTGTAACTAATTCTCTTTCACTTAGGGAAGGGCCCGCCATTCTGTTCCATTCGGTCCTCCCACTGACTGGACTTGCTCCATTAAAGTAACAGTGTCATTGCAGGGTAGCGGGGTACACAAAGCAGTTCCCAAATGTCATCCCAAACATGCAATGCTTTTAGTGCCATGTGGACAGGGCCTCCCACAGGCCACCTCAAGGCAGTGTCCACAGCCTCCTTCCGCTGGCTTTCCATCAGGCATGGATTCATCACGATTTTGGTGCTCCCTAAAACTCAATGTTGTAGGTTGAGTTATGTCTCCCCAAAATTCATATGGTGGAGTCCTAACCCACAGTGTCTCAGAACATGCCCTTATTTGAAAATAGGGTCTTTACAGTGATCAAGTTAAAACAAGGTCATCACAATTCATTATGAATGATACCCTTATAAAAATGGGGAATTTGGGCCGGGCACAGTGGCTCACACCTATAATCCTAGCACTCTGGGAGGCCGAGGCGGGAGGATGGCTCAAGGTCACGAGTTCGAGACCAGCCTGAGCAAGAGCGAGACCCCATCTCTACTAAAAATAGAAAGAAATTAATTGGCCAACTAAAAATATATGGAAAAAATTAGCCGGGCATGGTGGCACATGCCTGTAGTCCCAGCTACTCGGGAGGCTGAGGCAGGAGGATCACTTGAGCCCAGGAGTTTGAGGTTGCTGTGAGCTAGGCTGAGGCCATGGCACTCTAGCCTGGGTAACAGAGTGAGACTCTGTCTCAAAAAAAAAAAAAAAAAAAAATGGGGAATTTGGAGACAGACAGACACACACACACACAGAGAAGGCCATGTGAAGATGAAGACAGAGACCGAGCGGATGCTTCTCCAAGCCAGGAGTGCCAAAGACTGCCAGCAAACTACCAGCTTTTCTCTTACAGCCCTCGGGAGGAACCAACCCAGCTGACACCTCGATCTTAGACTTCCAGCCTTCAGAACCGAGAGAGAATAATATTCCTGCTGGCTATGCTGCCCAGTTTGTGCTAGTCTGTTACGCAGCCCTACGCTACGCCAAGACTCCAGCACAGAGTGGACCGAGATGTCTGCCTTGGCCTCTCTTTATTCTGAAGTTTCCTATGCCCCCTTCCTGGTTTCTCTCCAATAGAATCATAGCCTGATTTGATGAGCATCTATTTAAAAAATAAAATCGGATCAGAGCCAGTTTCAAAAAGCCAGGTACAGGTGCCACCCTAGGCCAGTATGAGGGTGGAGATGCTGAGGCGTGATGAAGCAGAGGCTGGGAATGTCACACGTCCAGGCAGGAAGAGGAGGACTCGGATGTCCGATGTTAGAAAATCTCAAAGGCCAGAACCTCTGCGGACCACTGGCCTGCTCCACTTCTGCGGGGCAGGCAGGGGAGTTTCTCCTTCCCTTACAGCAAATCCTAGAAGCCTGGCCCAGCCACACAAAGGCCTAAGAAGCAGGGGACAGAGACGTCTCACAGGGCCCCAAAAGGCGTGTGCCACCCGGCAGGCAAAGTGAGAGAGTGGACATGGGCAAACAGAATCCGTGCAGTTGCCCCCAGCTAGGTGCTCGGTGCTCAGACCTCCAACTCTTCCCAAGTGTTCACCTAAACAGAAGCCACCATCAAGATTCCTCTCTACTCAAAGGATCAACAGCACAATCTACAGTATTTTCAAGATATTAGTTCCCCAAGTTGCTAAGAAGGGTTACACACAAAAGAAGTGTTATTCACAAGCCGCTACGAAGCGTCATTCGCAACATATCCATATTCTGAAAAATATATGGATACGTTACATTAAACTAAGTGGAAAATGTTAGACTTTAATTTGACAAGGTACTTTATGAATCTCAAAAAAATAAATAAATAAATAAACCCATGGATTTCTTTTCATAACACCCAATCACATCTCTGAAAACCACTTATTAAGAAACATAAAAAAAAATTGAAAAAAAAAAAAAGAAACATAGTTGGGAAATGCCAATAATGAACTTTAAATGCTAAATAACTATTTAGAGAGACCTGTGGAAATGTCAGCCAATATCTAGCCAGCCCAAGCCCGAGCCAAGGCCCCCCAGCCCTGCAAAGAAAGGAAAAGTTTGTCACTGCCATTTTTCCCTAATAGGTCTCTCCTACTAGGGGGGAAAAAAAAGGCAGAAAGAGCTGCCTCTTTCTGGGGCAGAAAGAGCTGGAGTTTTCCAGAACCATCTTCCAGTTCTCCCACACCAAAGAATCAAACTATCACTTAAAGTTTTGTTAGGCAGTAAAAGCAAGCAATTATTCGAAGCAGAAAAACTCAAAGAGCTTAAAATTCGATTAGCTCTGCCGATAAGAGCAGTGCATTGAGGTGACCATAAATTGTTGATAACAGCCTTAAACAGGCCTATCAGCTGGAGCTGCAGGATCAGGAAGCAAATAGAGAATTTGTTGTTAATACTGCCCCCAAAGATCCCTGCTGGCCTAAGGCACACAGATAAACACCCTGTACCTGGAAGCTGGAACTAGATATTTGAACAGGTTTTATCTGGTCCTTCAACCATGCAGTTGTAGAATTAGAGACAGAAGCTTTCTCGGTCTAACTTTCTCTCTTTAAAGAAATTTAGCCCAGCAGTGCTGAGTGGTGCCAAAAGTCACACAGAGGGTTCACGGACAACAAAGAGTCCTCTTGCTTACAACCCATCCCCCTTCGAAAGCAGTCCCCAGTGGCTGTACATAAAAGCTAAGTACGATCAAGAGGAACCTGTCAAATGCCTGGGAGCAAGTAGGTGCTGAGAAGCAGCAAAAATGGAGCACCTACATTTATAGAGCATCTAATATATGCCAGGTATTTGAATTTACTGAATACCTAGTATATGCTAAGCTCTCGGATCTCAGCTGGCTCTTAGCAAATCCTCCAAGATCACGTGCCTTTGCAAGGGTGAAGATGTCACGCTTCTACAAAACCAAGTGACTTGCTTGAAGTCACACACACAGCAAGAAAGGGAGTTGGGTGCATGCCCAGGACACACTCCAAGGCCAGTGCTCCTAATCACTAAGTGGTTTCCATTAATAATGGAAGGCATCACTTTAAATAAACAAATTTTTCAGAGTTTCCTTCAGGGTGCAAAGACAGCCCTAAAACCAATGGCATGAGGGCAGATGACCTCATCAGGTTACTTAGTCTCAGTCCTTAATGTCATGGCAAATGACCACCTAAACCTTCTCAAAAGTAGTCTTTTTGTTTCTTCCTCATGCCTGAGAGCAAGCTATAGAGTTTCTTGCATGAGAAAATACTCGAAGAAGAATTTCTATGCTTGCCTGTAAGCTATAAGCACACTGTTCTGCTTATCTACAAACATAGGATGATAATTCCTATAACCTTCCTCTTTGCTTAAAAAAAAAAAAAAGTACTTCGTGTGGACATTTTTGCATGTCAATGGATAAATATCTGCATATAATTTTCCACAAATGCATCACATAGATATGCCATGTATCCAATGATGCCAAATAAAGGGGCATTTAAATTGCCACCAATGTCTACCGCAACCCGCATCGTGGCACACTTCCCAGCTGAACCATCTATACACCCTTGGTTGATCGTTTCATCATTTTACAAGCCCACGAGCAGAAGTGCAATATCGTCTTGCATTTTGAGAGATACCTTCTCTAGGAAGGCCGTGCCACCAACTGATACCCTGCCTGGCCGCGTAAGCATGTGTTAGCACATAACTTTCATTTGACAACTGCACACAAACGTCTGTCATTTTTCCTAGAGTGTTTTCTCCCCACTCAGGATTTTGCATGCTCTATTCCATTTTCTAGCATGCCCTGCCCCACACCTCTTTCCCTGGTAACTTCTCCTCTTTTAGGTTCCAGGTAAGATATTACCTGCTCAGAGACACATTGATATTCACCACCCTCTCCAGACTCGGGAAGGTCTCCCATTTTAAACACACGTGGCACCTTGGAAATTTCCTTCCTAATATTTGCTAAAGTGGTAACGATTTGTTTCATGTCTGTCACCCCCGACTGACTCGAAGCTCCATGAGGGCAGGACGTGCTGTTCTCTTGCTGAGCACTATGCACCTAATACCCAGCAGGGCGCCTGTGAGTGACATAATGCAGGGTAGAAAGGAAGGAGGGAAGAGGGGGGAGGAAAAAATAATGATTGGGGGAAGGGAGGGAGATTTTCCACTGAGATCTAGATCTTTCAAGGAAATGGGGGAAACAGAGGAAGACAGGAAAAGAGAAGGGAAGGAAAGGAGGGAGGAAGAGGAATAAGGAAAAAAAATGTCTCCACTGACCTCTTCCAGGGAAGTGGGGTGGAAGGAAAGAAGAAAAAAAAGAAAAGGAAAAGGGAGGCAGGGAGGAAATTTTCCCAGAGATCTTCCAGGGAAACGGGAAAGGAGGAGGAAGAACTCAGTGAGTGAGGAACTAGAGACGGAGAGCTATTTTATGATCTAGAACTTGCTCCAGAGTCAGCCTCTGAATAATTGTTTACCAGGAGTCTGTAATGTACCGGGCACTGTTCTAGACACCAGGGGTACAGCAGGGGACGATTCAGAAAAGGTCCCTAGCCTTCTGGAGCTTGTGTCCTTGTGGGGTGGGGGAAGAAAGAACAAATGGAAGATTAACAAATATCTGCACAAGACAGACATGGTGCAGGGTGCTAGGAAGTCCGTAAAGCAGGTGGGGTCAGAAAAATGACAGTGGGACGCTGTCCACTGAGGAGTGACATCAGAGGAGACGGCAATAAGAACCGTGGGCAGAGTGTGCCAGGGCTGACGGGCAGATAGCAAGTACAAATGCCTTGATTTAAGAACAGAATGAACTCATGCACTCGATGGAATCAACATCCCTTAAAGCTGCAAAAAATTCCTTCCAACTGGCAGAAACAAGCTGTCATTAGAGATGACCTCCTTAGTTCCATGGATTCATTTCCTAGAGTGGCCATAATAGCGTTCCTCAAACTGGGGAGCTTGAAATAATTGTTTCATTGTTCTGGAGCCTGGAAGTTCAAATTCAAGGTGCCGGTAGGGCCACACTCTCCAAGGAGGTGCTAGGAAAGCATCGGCCAGGCTCGGGCCTCTCCTCTAAGCTTTTCGTAGCTCAGGCATGACTTGGCATCTCAACTCCTAGATGGAGGGACCCAATCCTGACTCCAGTGTCACCTGGCCACTTCCACGTCGTCTTCCTTCTGTGCATGGCTCTGTGTCCAAACTTCCCCCTTTGCATAAAGACACCAGGCATATAGGATCAGGGGCCACCCTAATGATGCCATCTGAACTTGATTACCTCTGTCAAGACCCCATCTCCAAATAAGATCAAATCCTGAGGTACTGGGTGTTGGGACTTCAACATATCTTTTGGGGGGACCAACAATTCAACACACAGCAGCACTCTTGAGTCCAATATAGCCTTGTGAGGGACAGAAGCCAATCAGATATAATTTTAGTATCCACAAGAATTTGACTCTACAAACAGAAAAATATATAGGATTTTAAGTGCAGAGGTCTACCAAGTTCAAATATTTTAAAACTCAGAGAACAACAAAATCCAGCACTACCTGGGTGCATCTATATAGGCAGTGGGCTGAGAGATCCTGGTATAGACTAACGGTTATGCAGAATGGTGTCTATAGGGCCATGATACGAATCCAATCTGCATTCCATCTTCTGGCATCTCTGGTCATTGGGAAACTTCAGAAATCTGAGAAAATGAGCTTCAATTTGGGGAGGGGGCGCCCACCTTTTCTACAATTGAAAAGGTAGCCCCCTCCCAAATTTTTGAAATGACACCTGTTTCCCAGGAATGTTTTAAATAAAGATTTAGAATTAAGGAATATTTATCGAGCAACAAACCAGTATAATGTTTCCAAATTGGAGACTCTGTATGCATTTCTTTTCTTATCGAGTTTTATTTTTTAAGGAGAATTTAGCCTTGATGGAGCTAAGCAATCACCCTCATAAATTCCAGTTTGAACTGTATACTTGAGTAGCTGATGTAGGCTTGTAATACTTAAGTTGGACTCACTGTTTTAAAAATAATATTGCAACATTGAAGAGAACTTAATACTTGCCATATTGGTATGGTTTATTAGAGTTATAAAAATTACTAAAGTATGTGAAAAGTTCTGAAAACTCATATAAAGTAAATCAAAATTCTTGAAAAGGAAATTGAATATAGTAAGTTAATAAATGCAGTTTAAAATTTTTAAAAAGGCTTAATGAACTAAGTTTAATAAATAAGCTCCAGTAGTAAACAAAGTCTCCTTTAATGAGATTCTTAAAACGTGAGGTTTTTAAGTAGGATAATGAGATTTATAAATTGAAATTAAAAGTTTAAAAGAAAAATTAAAGTGTAATTTTTAAAAAAAAAATGGAATACTTTAACTACTGAATAGTTCTCATATCCTCCAGGATGTCACAAAACTCACATTAACAGGAAGAAACAAATCCCGACTGGCCACCGATTGGCAGGAAAAGGACTGAAAATTAACCCTTGTTTTGCTGGGTCACAGTTTCCTCATTATGAGAGGATGGTCGCTGGGTGGGTTTAAGTCATTGGCATACTTTATTTTGCATCAGTCTGAACAGCTGAGGGATTCTTTAAGTTCCTAGTTACACTGAAAATCCACAAATCTGTAAGCACAACGCCTGCCATCAGCACTGCCCTTGCTCCCAGCCCTCCCAGGTTGGAGGTGGCTTTGACATTGCAACCCCTTGTTTGTGGTCGCAGGGCCCAAGGCCCAGGCTGGTTCAATGGCCTGGCTCAGATCCCCCTGGCTGCTGGCAGATAAATCAGAGAGCAAGCCCACTTCCTCCCTGCCTCTCTGGCGTGAGTGGGCGCTCATGCTGGCAGCTTCCTGGCCCCAACAAAGCAGAAGTCGCCAGTGCTTGGGGCCGGAGGGCCAGAGGAGCAAAGATTCCAGGGTGAGCCACAACCTATTTGCCCTTGAGAAAGGTCGATTTGTCGCCTGCATTTTATACACATCCTCTGCAACCTATAAGCAACTGTCAAGGGAGAGCTCAAAACTGGTTGACTTTCAGCCCTAAAGAGAGAGGATTAATCCTAACAAATGAGGTAGGGGCCTTTGATAACGACTGGGACGCATTAATGGCACGACTCTGCACACGGAGGCACCTTCCTTTATGGCCCTGCTAGCGCGACGACAAACCACAGTCCCCGTAATAGCTCCCTCCAAAGGGTGATGACAATCCTCGCTGTTTGTTGTCTGAGCCGAGCAAGCAACAGCGAAAATGGATGAAAAGTGTATGTTTATGTCTTTGCTATTAAATCCAAAGCCATAAACACGGAGGGCACTAAAGTTGATGGTGCCACTGACAAATGCCTCCTTTTGGAAAAGCACCGAGAAGTTTAAAACAACAAAGGAAAAGGAGGCAGCACGACTCTCAGACCTGACATTTTCCATGCAACCTTCTCCCGCCCTTTTGCCCTTCACTTCTCCCTGCATGGAGTTTAATTCTGCAGACACGCTTTGCGGGTGAAAGAGCGCAGGCGACACCAAATTTTTTCTTTCCGGGCCTGGGAGTGTAGCCTTCAGGTGACCCTGAAGCTGTTCCTGAAGCTCAGTGCCACCCCAAAGTGTCACATACGTCATAGATTAATATTCTGCATCCTCCAGCTAATTGGGAAATCCTTAGCCCCAAGAGCTCTGACATCAGTGTATGGAGCTAGATTTTTCTGAGATTCTTAAAGAAAGAAAACATCCAAATGTGGGAATAAGGTGAGACCAGTCAGACATTTACCTGGGCTGTAAAATTTAAGGAGGAGGGGCCAAAAAAAAACCAATAAGGATACATATTATTTTAATGCAATAATTTTAAAATATATTTTATCGTATTTAAGATATACAACATGATATTTGGATATACAGATGGCCCTCACCTTATAATGGATCGACTTGTGATTTCTCAGCTTTATGATGATCCAAAAGTAATACAAATCAAGCCCAAACTGTACTTTGATAACTGTTCTCTTTTCCACCTTCAGTAAAGCATTCAGTAAATTCCATGAGGTATTCAACACTTTATTACAAAATAGGCTCTGTGTTAGATGATTTGGCCCAACTTGTAGGCGAATAAGGTAGGCTACGATAAGCTATGACATTCGTAGGTCAGACTGATGCAATCATTTTCAAAAATCAAGTCATCCAACTCTGGCCGTTGTGTCAGCTACCTACTTTTGTAAATAAAGTTTTATTGGAAGCCCGGGGCCAGGATTAGGGAAAGACAAGTGAGGCAGGATGGTCAGAGCATGTCTTGATTTCAAATTGCGTTCATCATGGATTCTGATGTTCTAAAATATTAGTGCATTAAAGCACTACTTATCTTGACTACTGAGCACTGTGACCCTCCCCTCAATCTTGCACCCCAAGTGACTACCTCACACTCTTCACCCGAGTCTGACCCTATGGAACCCACATCCCAATTTTTCCGTAGGTTTCCTATAACTTGAGATTACTGAGCTCTTACTATTTTCAAGCACTGCTTTAAGGACTTTGTTAATATTTA
>VSMD01054571.1:0-36632 GCA_008750895.1 Mirza zaza | reverse complement strand
TTTTGAGACAGAGTCTCACTTTATTGCCCAGGCTAGAGTGAGTGCCGTGGCGTCAGCCTAGCTCACAGCAACCTCAAACTCCTGGGCTCAAGCAATCCTGCTGCCTCAGCCTCCCAAGCAACTGGGACTACAGGCATGCGCCACCATGCCCGGCTAATTTTTTTCTATATATATTAGTTGGCCAATTAATTTCTTTCCGTTTATAGTAGAGATGGGGTCTTGCTCTTGCTCAGGCTGGTCTGGAACTCCTGAGCTCAAATGATCCGCCCACCTGGGCCTCCCAGAGAGCTAGGATTACAGGCGTGAGCCACCGCGCCCGGCCCCCACTTGTTTTTTGTTAAGCCAGACAGTAGAAAGTATACAAAAATATAAAACAAGTCCACTTTCTCGCTATTTTTTGTTTTTGTTTTTGAAAATATAGTTATTTTTAAAATGTATTATTTGTTTGTTTATAGAGACAGGGTCTTGCTCTGTCACCCAGACTGGAGTATAGTGGCCTGATCATAGCTCACTGTAACCTCAAACTCCTGGGCTCATGCGATCCTCCTACCTCAGCCTCTCAAGTAGCTGGGACTACAGGCACACACCTGGATAATTTTGTTATTTTTTTATAGTGATGGGGTCTCGCTATTTTTCCCAGGCTGGTCTAGAACCCCTGGCCTCAGGTGATTCTCCTGCCCTGGCCTCCCAAAGTGCTGGGATTACAGGTGAAATATGTATTTATGTCAACATGTAGTGGTTTTATTATTTTGTAATAAATATTTTAAAATTATGTTTTAATTTCTAATTTTTAATTTCTAATCTTAATAGAATAATTTATGTAAACAGAAACCTCTAGAGATCTTTAGAGAACCTAATGCTTTACAGAACCTAAGAAGTTTGAAATCCACTGGTTTAGAAATATCCAGAGTAAGCCACATGTAATTTGCTACTTGATCAATTTTCTAAAATAAGGTTATGGAATGATGACAGTAACATAGGGTAAAAAACAGAGGAGTAAGTCCTAATGATCACTCATGTATGTATATTCTTTAGACAGCAGGAAGAACCTCTTGAACCTTATGAACAAAGAAAAAAAAAGCGAACAGTTTTTTACAGAAACTCCAACACATTTTATATAAGAGTCTCACTTTGCTGACATCAGTTACACAAATTCTTCAGTTTCTTGACATTCACTAACACTGTCTGCTTCTCTGATCATTTTCATCAACCTCCTCATCTGTTAACTTCTCTCCAATGTCTGTCATTATGTGACACAATTGTGCTGCACCAACATAGCCAATGTGATTCTATTAAACACAAGGAATGCTTCCCTAATTTCTCCTTCACTCTCTGTCTCTGTATCTTTCCTTTTTCTTGTTATCATCATCAGAAACTCCAGAAAGTCAACTGTGCTATTTTATCACAATTTATTTTTATTTGCTTCATTAACTTACCCTGAAACTTTGCTTCTGTGAAATTTTGCCTAAGAGACCTTGTCGCAGTTTCTACTTTTTTTTTTTTTAACCAGAATCAGAGCTTACAATGCAGTTTCTAATGTTTTGATGTTATAGGTCATCACTGTCCTTATCAAATAGTGGAAAACTTCTTTGAATTCTGCAATGTTTTCCCTTCCGCTGCAAGCACTATTCAGCAATCACACAAACATTCAGCTCACTAGCTCTACTCGGACTCTCTGTAATACTATTTCTTCTTAATGTTTATATTCATACATTTTTAAGGTAGAATTTACAAGCGATAAAAATGCAAAAGGCTGGCCAGGCATGGTGGCTCACGCCTGTAGTCCTAGCACTCTGGGAGGCCGAGGTGGGAGGATCGCTCAAGGTCAGGAGTTCAAAACCAGCCTGAGCAAGAGCGAGACCCTGACTCTACTAAAAATAGAAAGAAATTAATTGGTCATCTAAAAAAAAAATGTATAGAAAAAATTAGCCAGGCATGGTGGCGCATGCCTATAGTCCCAGCTACTCAGGAGGCTGAGGCAGAAGGATTGCTTGAGCCCAGGAGTTTGAGGTTGCTGTGAGCAAGGCTGATGCCACAGCACTCTAGCCGGGCAACAGAGTGAGATTCTGTCTCAAAAAAAAAAAGCAAAAGGCTTATGTGGGTATTCATTGAGTTTTGACAAATACTGTTTTGACAAATGCATTGATGCCTTGGTGGCTACATCAATGAGAAAGAAAAAGTCATCCCCGACAGTCCAGAACTGGCTTGGCACTGTCAAATAGGCCTTGGTATTCTCTAGGGTTTTTTTCTTTCCTTTATTGGGGAGCGAAAATTCATTGTATTAATATATACTTGGCTTACCCATTCACCTGTTGATGGACTATAAATTGTTTCCAATCTTTGGCTATTAACAATAAAGTGCTATGAATAAAAAAAAGATTCTGAATAAGTCTTTTGTGGACATATGTTTTCATTTCTCTTCTAGAAAACATCAAGGAGAAAAATTCCTGGGTCATATGGTAGGTTATGGTTACCTTTATGAGAAACTTTCAAACTTTCCCAAAGTGTTTTCCCATTTTATATTTTCCAACATGGTATGAACGTTTCAGTTTCCACTTCCTTGTCAGCAAGTGGTAGGTGTTGTCTTTCTTTTTAACACTAGCCATTCTAGTGGGTAGGAAATTTTATCTCATTGTGGGTTTAATTTGAATTTCCTTTTCAGAAAGCCATCATCCATCATATTAAATTATTGCTGTTCATTTGAATTTTACTTTTAGATTTTCTTTGATTTTATAGTTGTATAAAGAGCTGTAAGAATGAGGCACTTATACTGAATCTAGTTTTTGGTTTGCACATATTTAAGTAATATCATAGTAAAAATAATAGAGGTAAACATTTGAAGTCACAATGTTTAGGAGGTAAGTGCACTACTCAAGTTTGAACCACTAACCTAGCCCACACTGCTAGGTTAGTCTTTCTGCTGTTCTAGTCTTTGTCCAATTTTCAATAAGTTAATTCAGCTACAGCTTTTTCCCTCTACATTTAAGACTTGTTTCCAGGCCTTATTTGGATTCAGGTGTTTCTCAAACCTCGCTTAAACTTTCAAAGAGTCTTTTAGGCTAGATTGTTTTCATTGATATCCTTCATTAAGTGTTAATGTTTGCTGGTGTAATTCTTAGAAAACAACTTTAATCTTCATTAAAGATTAAAACCCAAATGAGTTTGTGATAAGCTCAGTAGAGCTCTAACATATCTTTCCTAGTTTCAGAATATTTTGTTAATAATACTTTTGGAAGATACCACGTGGATTTATTGATTTTTTTTTTTTTTCAGAGATGAAGTCTTGCTCTGTCACCCAGGCTGGAGCACAGTGGTGAATCATAGTTCCCTGTAGCCTCGAATTCCTGGGCTCACATGATCCTCCTGCCTCAGCTGCCCCAGTAGCTGGGATTACAGGTGGATGCCACTGTGCCCAGCTTCCATGTGATTTTTTTTTTTTTTTTTTTTTGAGACAGAGTCCCACTGTGTTGTCCAGGCTAGAGTGAGTGCCATGGCGTCAGCCTAGCTCACAGCAACCTCCAACTCCTGGGCTCAAGCAATCCTGCTGCCTCAGCCTCCCAAGTAGCTGGGACTACAGGCATGCGCCACCATGCTCGGCTAATTTTTTTCTATATATGTATTTTTTTAGTTGGCCCAATTAATTTCTTTCTATTTTTAGTAGAGATGAGGTCTTGCTCTTGCTCAGGCTGGTCTCAAACTCCTGACTTTGAATGATCCGCCCGCCTCGACCTCCCAGAGTGCTAGGATTACAGGCGTGAGCCACCGTGCCTGGCCTTCCGTGTGACTTTTAAAATTTGGTTTTGAGGCTAGGTGAATGATGAGTAGAAATATTTTAAACAATTATTTAGCTCAGAGAGGTGAGGTGCTGAGAACGGCGGGGTCAGTGGCCCACAGGGGTGTGACTGGCTATGGCTGTGGCTTAGAGCTCATGGCCAGCCCCTCCCTCACGCCAGTCGGAGCAGCCCTCAGGATCGGCTTGGCAAGGCTCCACGGGGCAGTGGGTCTCTGTCCTGTGAGGCAAGTCTCTCCTCAAGGCCAGAGTCAGAGGCATAATTGACAAATCATCATGGATCCTGTTTGGAACTAGAGGTAGCCTTAAAGATCACGATACCCAAACACATAATTTTACTGATGAATTTTTCCTTTGAAAGATGCTGACCTCTGGAACCATGAAACTCCAAATGCCCACGCTGGTGCTGGCTTGGTTCAGTCTCCTGGGCTGCATGTGGGCTAATGCTCGCACAACTGTTGGCATTTCTGTGGGGAAAACAACTGGTTCAGGCTCTGAAAGAATGTATCCTTTTGAATGAAGCCAAACTCTCTATGATGGGAAAACCTACTGCCAGACTGACATCATTGAGCAGGTTTTTCCTGCAGAGGAAGATGAGACTAGAGCAGCTAAGGCCCTGCTGCTCCGTCAGCACTCACACGAACTGGATCCGAAGGCCCTTTTCAAGGGGACCCTGCCAGAGCCCAAGTATCACTCCATCCTGAGTGCTGGAGATTGCTTCAGAGTGGGCTGGAGAGCCAACAGCATCAGTCGCTGCGACCACTCAGTGCTTTGTTTTGTTTTGTTTTGAGACAAGTTCTCTCTCTGTTGCCCAGGCTGGAGTGCAACACTCCCATCATATGTCACTGCATCCTTGAACTCTTGGGCTCAAGCGATCCTCCTGTCTCAGTCTCCTGAGTAGTTAGGACTATAGGCATGTGCCACCATGCCTGGCTAATTTTTAAAAAAGTTTTTTTTGTAGAGATGGGGTCTCACTATGTTGTCCAGGTTGGTCTCAAACTCCTGGCCTCAAGTGACCATCCCTCCTTGGCCTCCCAAAGTGTTGGGATTACAGGCCTGAGCCACTGTGCCTGGCCCCACCACTCAGAGCTTTAGATACAACAGGCACTGAAGCAGCTAAGCACAGGTGGGCACAGCACTATCTCTGAGGCCCTGGCTCTGGATTATCTCAGCAATGTCAGCTTTCATCTTGGGGACCTATACAGGGCTATGGACTTCACCCATCAACTGCTTTTTCTTTTCTTTTTTTTTGTTTTTGAGACAGAGTCTCACTTTGTTGCCCAGGCTAGAGTGAGTGCCGTGGCGTCAGCCTAGCTCACAGCAACCTCAAACTCCTGGGCTCAAGCAATCCTGCTGCCTCGGCCTCCCAAGTAGCTGCGACTACAGGCATGTGCCACCATGCCCGGCTAATTTTTTCTATATATATTAGTTGGCCAATTAATTTCTTTCTATTTATAGTAGAGATGGGGTCTCGCTCTTGCTCAGGCTGGTCTCGAACTCCTGAGCTCAAATGATCCGCCCACCTCGGCCTCCCAGAGAGCTAGGATTACAGGCGTGAGCCACCGTGCCCGGCCTGCTTTTTCTTGATAAGACCCTTGGGAGCTGGGTAAAGCAAGCAACTTGCTTTATATTAGTCTGCCCTTCGCCCTAGTTTCTAATTGGCTCCTCCCCTAGCCATAGATGGAAAATTGCATAGAGTTTTCTTGTGACTCAGTTGTATTAGGACAGGCCAGGCTATGTATGGCAATAAATAAAATCCAAAATCTTCATCTCACACACACACACACACACACACACACAGACACGCTATTTAGTTTGGAAGCCCCTAGATGGAACAACAAACAGGAGACAACTTGAGACTCCACATGTATTTGATATCTCAGAGCAGAAGAAACCACAGAGCTGTGGCTGAACGGAGCTGTGGGTTTGAGTTAATCTGTGCTCTCTGCTGGACTGGTCTAAAGGAAATGGTCACCATCGAATGTGATCATGACTTCTGTCGTATGCCATATGCTGTCCTTCTCCAGGCCACATGCTGGGTGATATGCAGGAAGCCATATCTCCTTGTGGATTTGCAGAGGCTGCAATGAAAGATATGGTGACAGAAGAATCAAGAATTCTTGCCTAAAGCGACAACTGACGTGTCACTGTAACTGGGCCCTTGCCCTGGTTATGTCGGATCCTCCAGGCAATCTGGGGAGTCCAGCGTGGACACTTCAAATTTAAAAGAAAGATAGAAGACAACATTCAGATGTTCCAAATGCATCACTGAAGAGCATACTAGCATCTTTGGCTTCTGGAACCTCCGCTTAACCACCTCTAGTACTCTGTTCTTTGTCTCCGTGGAAACAAATTGCCAAGCTTTACCCAGAAGGCTTACATAAAATGTAAATGTCACTAATAGTATAAGAAAGTGCCCATTTCACTGCATCTTTACCAGCACAGGGTATTATAAAAAGTTATTTTTTGTTCAATTATTTTTTAATAGAGAAAAGGCCTCGTTATCACTTTATTTCTATTGATTTGTCAAAATTCACCATGTTTCCTTATGTTGGCTTATTAGCTCTATTTCTTTTCTATTTGTTCATATTTTTCCCCATTTGTTTATAGAGTTAATGCATCTTTTGCCAATTTGATAATCTTTATTTACTTGTTTAATCTTTTATTAAATTATAAAAATGGTAAATGCTTACTTTTAAATAATGAAGTGAAAGTTTTTCTTCACTCCTTAGACACATAATCTTATTTTAAGAAATAATTACTGTTCAGAAAATGGGGCATATTTTTCCAGATACACACATACATCAGATACCACTTTATATTTTCACACTTTGATATACCGTGGACATCTATGTCAATGCCTATTGAGCCACCTTAATTTTTTGCAGGGTGGCATAGTCTTTCATTATGTGGATGTATCACAATTTACTAACCAGCCCCTCTATGCATTTAGGCTTCTTCTAATATTTACTCTGAGTTCTTTACATAGTTAAAAATTAAACCGTTATCACATTTCCTGGTAACACTTTCTCTGCTAAGTTTTCCTCACAAGACTTTGAATTTTGTTCACTTTTCACATACCATTTAAAATTTTTAAGTACTTACATCTGTCTGTGTGATCCCTTTTTCTTTAGAATGTCTTTTATCACTTTCCGCTGGCTCTACCCTGAAGGATTTTACAGTCTAGGAAGAGAGACTGATTGGGCAACATGTTGTTCAGGTACAAAGAGAGAAGGTCAATAACTCCAAAATGATCAAATAATGGTGCACGAAGCAAGTGCTATGGAAAACTCTGTTTGGGAGAGTGAGAGAAATCTTCCCAGAAAAGGTGATGTTTAGGCTGGGTCCTGAAAGATGAGGAAGAGCTGTATGGCAGTAGAGAGGGAAGGGGGAGATGGAGGGATGGTAGGGATGGCCTGGGGTGGAGTAAACTACTCAGGCAGGAAAAACAGCCCGGAAAGCCCTGGACAATTAAGATGATACTTTGTTCAGGGAATGGTGAATTAAGTGTGGCAGGAGTGCTTTGGAGAGACAGGAATGACAATAATCACACTAACACCAAGCATAATATTTCATTACTCCTCATGAAAACCATAGACAGGTGCCATAATTATCCCCATTTTACAAATGAAGTGATTAAGACTTGGAGATACTGAGAGTGATTTGCCCAAGTTCACATGATTATTAAGACTGAGTTTCATGTGATTATGAAAGATTAGAAGTCAAAAAAAGAAGAAACTAAAATAATAAAAAGAAATTAAAATTAAAAAAAACAAAGACTGAGTTAAATGTAGTGTCTGGTCTGAATTTAATGCTTCCTTGTTCATCAGCATCATGCACTGCCTCAAGGATATTAACCCCTTATCAAATATATGATTTTCAAATATTTTCTCCTATGCTTAGGTTGCCTTTTCATCCTATTTACAGTTTCTTTAATGCACAGAAGCTTTTAAATTTGACGTAGTCTCATTTACTTTTGTTTGCTGTGCTTTTGGTATCATATCCAAGAAATCATTGCCAACTCCAAAGTCATGAAGCTTTTCTCCTATGTTTCCTTCTAGGAGCTTTATAGTTTTAGGTTCTACATTTAGGTTTTTAGTCCACTCTGAGTTAATTTTTGTATATGGTATAAGGAAGGGTCCAGCTTCATTCTTTTGCATGTAGATATCCAGTGTTCCTAACACTATTTGTTGAAGAGACTGTTCTTTCCCCATTGCATAGTCTTGGTGCCCTTGTCAAAGATCACTTGATCATATCTGTAATGATTTATTTCTGTGCTCTTTATTCTGTTCCATTGGTCTATATGCTGGTCTTTATGCCAGTACCACACCATATTGATTACTATTACTTTGTAGTGTGATTTGAAATCAGGAAGTGTGAGTCTTCTTTGTTCTTTTTCAAAATTGTTTTGGCTATTCTGGTTGCTTAAGATTACATATGAATTTTACAATGGGATTTTCTATTTCTGCAAAAATGTCATTGTATTTTTTTTTTTTTGCCAGATCAGTAGCTGCGTAGTCATTGTATTTTGATAGGGATTGCATTCCTATTTGATAGGAATCTGTAGATCACTTTGGGCAGTATGGACACTTTAACAATATTAAGTCTTCCAATCTATGAACACGGGATGTCTTTACATTTATTTTTATCTTCTCTGATTTCTTTTAGAAAGATTTTGTAGTTCTCAGTCTACAAGTCTTTCATCTCCTTGGTTAAGTTTATTCCTAAGTATTTATTCTTTTTGACCATATTGGAAATGAAGTTGTTTTCTTCCTTTCCTTTTTGGATTGGTCATTGTGAGTGAATAAAAACACAACTGATTTTTGCATGTCAATTTTGTATCATGCAGCTTTGCTGAAATAATTTATTAGTTTTAATAGGTTTATGTGAGTGTGTGTGTAATCTCTAGGGTTTTCTGCATGTAAGTTCACATTATCTGTGTCCAGCGGTCATTTTACTTCTTTCCAATTTGGACGCCTTTTATTTCTTTTACTTGTCTAATCACCGTGCCTAGGACTTTCAGTACTATGTTGAATAGAAGTGACAAGAGTAAACATCCTTGTCTTGTTCCTGATCTTAGATGAAAATCTTCAGTATTTCATCATTGAATATGATGTTAGTTGTGGGCATTTCACATATGGCTTTTATTATATTGAGGTAATTTTCTTTTATTTCTGGTTTGCTGATTATTGTGGGTTTTTTTATGCATAAAAGGGTGTTGAATTTTGTTAAATGCTTTTTCTGTGTCAATTGAGATGACCACACAGTTTTTGACCTCTGTTCTGTTAATGAGGTATATTACATTGCTTGAGTTTTATATGTTGAACCATCCTTTCACTCTAGGTATAAATCCAACTTGGTCATAGTGTCAGTACTACAATTCTTATATTGTGCTATTGAATTTGTTTTGCTAGTATTTTGTTGAGGATAAAATCTTTGTTTGTAATAGAATGCACATGGCTTATTTTTGGGTGGGTAGGGTACTGTCTAAGGTGCCAACTAGCTTGAACCTAGAATTAGGGATGCAGAGCCTGGAAGAGGGTGAGTCAAGTGGAACACTGACCCTGAACTTGCAGGGGTCTAAGAGTGAATGCCTTCTTAAATTTCATACCCTAGATATTTCACTTGATTTACTCTAATCTCCAGCCCTGTAGGAACATATGTCATTGCCAAAATTAGGGAAGAAGAGGCTTTCAGGAAGGATGGGTGGCAAATAACATTGAATTCTATAGAAAGTTCAACTAGAAAGGAGATGTTTAGATTTGTCAGGAACCTCAGAGAGGGTAGTTCTATGGAATGAAGGGTAGAGGGTAAGAGCTAGGCTGTTAGGAATTGAAAAGGGGTGGAGTGTCATAGAAGTAGAGACAGTGCACTCAGGCCAATCTTGTAAGAAGATTCATGCCTGAGAGAAAGAAGTAGCATGGCAGTGGCTTGTGGGGGCAGCAGGACTGAGGAAAACCTTTATTTTAGCAAGGGGGCATATGAACATGCTCATGATCCCAGGAAAAGGAGCCAGAGAAGTGAAGAGAGAAATGACACATTATACACAAGGCCCTGCAGTTAGGAAGGCAGCTTCCAGATTCCTGGGAGAACAGCCTTGAGAGAGGGACCCTCACCGCTGAGATGGGAAGGACTGGGCTCTACTGCCACCTCGGCTGCTGCAATCACCATCACTGCTGATCTCTCTCCTTTGTATCTGGCCCTGGCTATGGCAAACTTCAGGAGGATGTGTTTGTTTCCTGCCACAAGAATCATTTGTGTCTTTTCTGTCCTTTGTCCCATGTGCTGACCATTTGTCTTGGCTTCCCCTTTGGGGCTTGTAAATCTATCCATCCTTAGCAAAGTCACCTCCTTTACTGGCTCCTGGCCATTCTGGGGCAGATCCCACCTGCTGCTACCACCTGAGCTTCAGACGTGGCTCACAGTGTGCTCAGTGAATGCTGGCAAATATAGACCGTCTTGGCCTTAAATGATTCTA
This sequence comes from Mirza zaza, assembly GCA_008750895.1. Classification (NCBI taxonomy): domain Eukaryota; kingdom Metazoa; phylum Chordata; class Mammalia; order Primates; family Cheirogaleidae; genus Mirza; species Mirza zaza. The sequence goes on along the minus strand of VSMD01054571.1, from coordinate 26,364 downwards.
CTTAGGACTTTCCAGTTACTGGGATGTAACCCCATTGTAAGTTGGTGAGCATCTTTACTTGCTTGTGTGCCAATTCAGATACAGTAGCAGAAGCTCCCTCTCCAAGGGCATTGAAACTCCAAGGGTGTTTCACTTCATTGGTCCCACAGCCTTCGAGGACTTAGAATGCCCTCTGAGGCACTCCCTTTTTGAGATCCCTTGGAACTCCTGCAGGTTTCTGAAAGGAGTAAGACACTTCTCCCCTGGCTCAGGGTCATGTAGAGAGATAGGCATTCCTGGCCAGATCTAGTGTGGCACAGGGGTAAACACGGTGTCTGATTCAGATAATCGACCATAAATCCTTGTGGTCTGATCTTGGACATGCCCCTTTACCTTCCCCAAATGAGGATTAGGTGGAATAATGTTTGCAATTTTTTGACGTAAAAATTTCTTCAGCAAGTATTATTTTCCTCTTTCTCCTTTCCCTTATTTAGGGGCCTAACATTTTAGCTGCACCCCTGTAAGAAAGTAGGATTAAATTTAGCAGATTTGTTGGCAAAACCCCCACAATAACAGTGTCCATAAACACACGCATGCAAATGCATGTGCAATGACTTTTCTCTTAAAGAAGAGATGTTTATTTCTTTTCTTTTTTTCTTTTTTTTTTTTTTTTTTTGAGACAGAGTCTTACTTTGTTGCCCAGGCTAGAGTGAGTGCTGTGGCATCAGCCTAGCCCACAGCAACCTCAATCTCCTGGGCTCAAGTGATCCTTCTGCCTCAGCCTCCCAAGTAGCTGGGATTACAGGCATGTGCCACCATGCCCGGCTAATTTTTTTTGGTATATATATATTTTAGTTGGTCAATTAATTTCTTTCTATTTTTGGTAGAGATGGTCTCGCTCAGGCTGGTTTCGAACTCCTGACCTTGAGTGATCCGCCCGCCTCGGCCTCCCAGAGTGCTAGGATTACAGGCGTGAGCCACCACACATGGCCTTATTTCTTTCTTTTAAAAGCTTAGGCCAGTGGTTCAGTTGTTGGGATAGTCCTCCATGGTGTCAGAGACTCGAGTTCCTTCTAGCCAGCTGCTCTGTTCTGTGTGGCCTTGGTCAAGAGGGCAACATCTGCATCCAGCAGGTAGGAGGGAAAGAGAAAGAAGGAGAGAGAAGGGTGTGTGCTAACCCTCAAGGAAGGGCAAACTTACTTGGCCTCTTCTGGCTGTGAGTGAGGCTGGGAAATAAGGTCTTCCTCCAGGCCAGCCAATACCCCACTGAAAATCAGAGTGAGTTTGACTACTACAGAACAGTAGCCCCCACCCACAACTGCACAATAGAAATGGCTGCAGAGCTTTAAAGAAATCCTGATTATCTGGCTACATCTCGGACCAGGTAAATCAGAATTTCTAGGGATAGGACACAGGTATTGGTATTTTATAAAGATCTCTAGGAAGGTCCAATGAGCAGACAAAGGTTGAGAACCTCTACTTTGGAAAACATGTCAGGGATAGACTAGCAGTGTTTGCCCAACCACTGATTACAGCCCTTAGCCCAGTGGGAAAAAAATAATCAGATTTCTGAGCCCCACCCAAGACCTACTAAGTCTGAAACTAGGGTTGGGGAAGATGGTGCTAGACAATCTAAATTTATAAATAAGTTCCCCAGATAATTCTTATGCATAGAGAAGTTGGAGAACCCCTGGGTTCCCGTGTTTACAAATTGGTTCAGAAAGCTGGTTGCAGTGGAATAATCTACTGTTGTTGCCTCTCTCATTTAACAAGTTTGGAACCATATGCAAAGAGTATTTTCTCTTCTTGATTTGTCTAGATGAGTAGTCCTTTTCTTTCAATCAACAAATGTTTGCCGAACACCTACTGTATGCCAGAGACTTTTCTAGTTGCTGGAGATATATAAGTAAACAAAAGAAATAAAAATTCACGTCCTTACGAAGTTTACAGTCTGTGGTAGGGGGAGGTAGACAATCAACAATAAGGCCGGGCATGGTGGCTCACATCTGTAACCCCAGCACTTTGGAAGGCCGAGGTGGGAGAATCACTTGAGGTTGGGAGTTCAACATAGCAAGACCATGTCTCTAAAAAAATTTTTTTTAATTAAAAAAAAGAAACAATAATTCTAGTAGACAGGTAAAGTATGTTAAAGTTGATAAGTGCTTTGGAAAAAAGAAAAACTAGGGCAAGATAAGGGAAACCTTATTGCTGGAGTGGGGATGGTAGAGAGAATAATGGCCTTCCAAAGATGTCTGTGTCCTAATGCCTGGAACCTATGAATATGTTACTTGGAAAGGCAAAAGGCCCTTTGCAGAGGTGATTAAATTATAATCTTGAGATGAGGAGATTATTTTGGATTATCCAGGTAGCCAGGTTTAATCATGACAGTCTTTATAACGGAGAGCAGGAGGTAGGACAGTCAGAATTGGAGAAGAAGATGTAACAATGAAAGCGGAAGTCGGAGAGGAACATTTGAAGATGCGATGCTCTGGCTTTGAAGGTTGAGGTAGGAGCCATAGGCCAAGTGGGTGGCTTCTAGTAGGTTGGCACAAAAGTAATTGCAGTTTTGTACCATGAATTTTAAATCATTACAACTAAGCTCAAACATATCTATCTTTTTTTTTTTTTTGAGACAGAGCCTCACTTTGTTGTCCAGGCTAGAGTGAGTGCCGTGGCATCAGCCTAGCTCACAGCAACCTCAAACTCCTGGGCTCAAGCGATCCTCTTGCCTCAGCCTCCCAAGTGGCTGGGACTACAGGCATGCACCACCATGCCCAGCTAATTTTTTTCTATATGTATTAATTGGCCAATTAATTTCTATTTATAGTAGAGACGGGGTCTCGCTCAGGCTGGTTTCGAACTCCTGACCTCGAGCAATCCGCCCGCCTCGGCCTCCCAGAGTGCTAGGATTACAGGCGTGAGCCACCGCGCCCGGCCAAACATATCTATCTTAATCAAAATAGGAACCATTACAATCAGCACATTTTTGCCAACGAGAAACAAGTTTGTTTATTCCTGTAGCATACAAATCCGTGCTTTAGGATTCTGTGAACTCTTAGAAAGCACTTTCTGCATCCTGCTGGTTGTGGAAGCTTTTTCCCTGCAAAAAGTAGTCAGGATGCTTGAAGAAGTGGTAGCTGGGTGGCGAGAGGTCAGGTGAATATGGCGGATGAGGCGATACTTTGTAACCCAATTTGTTCAACTTTTGAAACGTCAGTTGTGCAACGTTCGGTTGGGTGTTGTCATGGAAGAGAAATTGGGCCTTTTCTGTTGACCAATGCTGGCTGCATGTGTTGCAGTTTTCGGTGCATCTCAGCCATTTGCTGAGCATACTTCTCAGATACAGTGGTTTCGCTGGGATTCAGGAAGCTGGATTGGATCAGACTGGCAGCAGACCACCAACAGTGACCATGACCCTTTTTTGGTGCAAGTTTGGCTTTGGGAAGTGCCTTGGAGCTTCTTCTGGGTCCAACCATTGAGCTGGTTGTGGCCGGTTGTCATGTAAAATCCACTTTTTGTCGCACATCACAACTCCATTGAGAAATGGTTTGTTGTGGTTGTGTCCAATAAGAGAAGATAACATTTCAAAACAACATTTTATTTTTTTTGCTTTTCTGTTAGCTCATGAGGCACCCACCTATCGAGTTTTTCACCTTTCCAATTGGCTTCAAATGCCAAAGGACCATAGAACGGTCAGTGTTGAGTTATTTGGCAACTTCTCGTGTAGTTGTCAGAGGATCAGGTTCTATGATTGCTCTCAATTGATCATTGTCAACTTTCCATGGCCGGCCACTGCGCTCCTCATCTTCAAGGCTCTCATCTCCTCTGCAAAACTTCCTGAACCACCACTGCACGTGTGTTCATTAGCAGCTCCTGGGCCAAATGCGTTGTTGATGTTGTGAGTTGTCTCCACTGCTTTACAACCCATTTTGCACTCGAATAAGAAAATCGCTCGAAATTGCTTTTTGTCTAACATCATTTTCATAGTCTAAAATAAATATAAAATAAACAGCACGTGATAAGTCATTAGCAAGCAAAATAAAGCGAGAAATGTGTGTTAAAATAATGTATAAGATAGCCATATTTATTTAAGAATGTATTCCAATATCGAATGGCAAATTTCACCAATGCTAAAATGGCAATTACTTTTGCACCAACCTTAATAGCAGTTGGCAAAGGCAAGGGAGCAAATTCTCTCTAGAGCTTAAGAAGGAATGCAGCCCTGCTGGGACCTTGATTTTAGTCTTATAAGACCTATTTTGGACTTCTGACTTCCAGAACTATATGACAATAGATTTGTGTGTTTTAAGCCACTAAGTTTATGGTAATTTATTACAACAGTAATAAGAAACTAGTATGGAGGGAGTGGGGACAGATGGCAATATTAAGTAGAGTGGTCAGGTCAGGATTGTCCTCCTTAAAGTGAAAGTTGAGCAAAGGCTTGAAGGAAGTGAGGGAGCTGGCCAAGGTGCCATTGGAGGGAACAGCACTGTAGGCAGAAGCGACAGAATAAAGGCCCTAAGAGAGAGCTGCCTGTGTGTGAGGCTCGGGAAGGAGCCCAGTGGAGCAGAGGGAGGGAGGGAGGGAGAGAAGTAGGGGAAGAGGCCAGGGAGTTGATGAGCCGGGGTCAGTGCAGACTGTGTAAGCCCTAGGAGGTTATTGCCAGGGATTCGGCTTTGGCTTTGGCCTTGACTCTGAGATGGGAGCCATGGGAGGGCTCTGAGCAGAGAGGTGACGTGATGTGTCTCCTAATTTAAAAGCATCCTCTGGCTGCTGAGTTGAGGAAGACTGCAGGCAGATTTAGGAAGAAGCAGGGAGGCCTAGTGGTCACCACATCCAGGTAGGACATGACAGTGGCAGTGGTGAGAAATGGTCAGACCCTGGATGCATTTTGAAGACAGTCCACAGGATTTCCTGGCAGGCTGGATATAGAGTGTGAGAAAAGACAGGGATCAACATTCAGTTTGATTCTTTTTTTTTTTTTTTTTTTGAGACAGAGTCTCACTTTATTGCCCAGGCTAGAGTGAGTGCCGTGGCGTCAGCCTAGCTCACAGCAACCTCAAACTCCTGGGCTCAAGCAATCCTTTTGCATCAGCCTCCCGAGTAGCTGGGACTACAGGCATGCGCCACCATGCCCGGCTAATTTTTTCTATTTTTAGTAGAGATGGGGTCTCGCTCTTGCTCAGGCTGGTCTCAAACTCCTGAGCTCAAACGATCTACCGGTCTCGGCCTCCCAGAGTGCTAGGATTATAGGCGTGAGCCACTGTGTCTGGCCATGAATTTCTTAAATGATTTTAAAAATAATACTGCCTTTCCTAATCCTACAAAGTCTGGGAAGCTAAATTAAAGAAGTCTCACCAGTCCATCACTGGTGCTACAGCCCTTGCAACTCTGCAGACGTGAGACGCATGGTCAGGTTTGTGTTGCTAAGGATTAGGAGACCTCTGCACAGTTCTTGTTGCCTATCTAATGAGTTTATTTTTAAAAAAATCTATTAATCAAATTTATTTCATTATTGTCGATAGTCTTATATATGTATGGGTTTTGCAATTCTCCTTTGAGCAGCTTGTAACATCTTATTATTTCCTTCATTAATTAATTTTTTCCCTAATCAGTTTTGATTAATGAGGAAACTGAAATTGTGTTGTTTGCACACTTTATACAAGATTGGTGTCATATTGGCTAAATCAAATCGATATTTGAGCAAATGCAAAATTACAGCTTCTTTAGCATGGAACACTCTGGGAGTCATTCTTGAAGATGCCATTTCTTTTTTATAGTCTTTAATAAATAGCTGCTGTCATTTCAGATCACTTGAATTTAGAATTTTTCTTTAGAAGGCATGTGAAGAAAGACAAAGGGAGTTTGTAATAGATTCAGCATTCATCATTTGACTGCATGACCGACCCCTAGACTTGTACTTTCACTAATGAATTCTCAGATGCCACTTTCGCTGGCAACTGAGCCCCTAGCTGCCCTCCATTACCTCTCAGTGCTCTTTTGTTCTTCTCTACTCCTCCTCAGACTTGGTCACTCTCACGGAGTGATGAAAACTTGCTTTTCTCTTTTTTTTTTTTTTTTTTTTGAGACAGAGTCTCACTTTATTGCCCAGGTTAGAGTGAGTGCCATGGCGTCAGCCTAGCCACAGCAACCTCAAACTCCTGGGCTCAAGCAATCCTGCTGCCTCAGCCTCCCTAGTAGCTGGGACTACAGGCATGTGCCACCATGCCCGGCTAATTTTTTCTATATATATTTTAGTTGGCCAATTAATTTCTTTCTATTTATAGTAGAGATGGGGTCTCGCTCTTGCTCAGGCTGGTCTCGAACTCCTGAGCTCAAACGATCCGCCCACCTCGGCCTCCCAGAGAGCTAGGATTACAGGCTTGAGCCACCGCGCCCGGCCTCTTTTTTTTTTTGTAACAGCTTTATTGAGCTATAATTCGCAAACCATATAATTCACTTATCAGAGTGTACAATTCAGTGGTTTCTAGAATATTCACAGAACTGTGCATTCATCATCACAATCAATTTTAGAACCTTTCATCATCCTATAAAGAAACCTGCACCTGTAGCCATCACCTCCTACTTCCCCCACGTCCCTGTGTCCCCAGCTCTAGGCAACCACTAATTTACTTTCTGTCTGTATAGATTTGCCTAATCTGGAAATTTTATATAAACAAAATTGCACAATATGTAGTCTTTTGTGATTGGCCTTATTTCATTTAGCATAATGTTTTCAAGGTTCCTTCATGTTGTAGCATGTGTCCCTACTTCATTACTTTTATGGCTAAATAATAGTCCAAGGTGGGGACATATTGAATTTTGTTTATCCATTCATTAGTTGATGGATATTTGGGTTGTTTCCAGTTTGGGGCTGTTATAAATAATATTTCTACGAAAGTTCATGTACAAGTTTGTGTTTCTCTTGGGTATATACCTTGGAGTGGAATTGTTGCATTATATGATGACTGTATATTTGACCTTTTGAGAAACTGCCAGACTTTTTTCCAAAGTGGTTACACCATTTTACGTTACCACCAGTGATCTATGCACCCTTGTGTCCTATTTCACAGAGCAGGAACTGCTACAGTTTAAGCTTTTGCCTCTAGCCAAGATTTTAAAAAAGGAAAGGAAAAGTACACAGAAAAGAAAGAAAATGGTACTGTTCTCCTATTCTGTCCAAGAATAATCCTTCCATCCTTGCTGGTAGAACCTGCCCCATCCCTTCTCCATTTAGTTCAATGAATTCTACCAAATGCAGTAGAAGGTGAGCCTATTTTGTTCACTGCTGCACCCCCAATGCCTAAACAGTACCTGACACAGAGTAGGAACTCAGTACGTATTTGCCAAATGGGTGAGTTATTGTATTAGCTTCCTATTGCTGCTGTAACGAATAACCATAGATTTTAGTGGTATAAACCAGTGCTAATGGGTTATATTACAACTCTGGAGATTGGAAGGGTCTCCCTAGGCTAAAATCAAGGCGCTGGCAGCACTGCATTCCTTCCTGGAAGCTCTGGGAGAGGATCTATTAATATCTCCTTTCCTTTCATACCTCTTAAAACCTGCCTGTGTTCTCTGCTTGCTGCCCACTTCCATCCTTAAAGCCAGAAGTGGCTGGCTGGGTTTTTCTCATGATGCCATCTCTCAGTTCTGATTCTTGTGCCCATCTCTTCCACATTTAAAGGATTTTTAAATTACATTTGGCCCCACCTGGAAACTCCAGGATAATCTTGTTTGAAGGTAAGCTGATCAGCAACCTTAATTCTACCTGCACTCTTAATTTCCCCTTCCCATGTAAAAGAGCATAATTACATGGGGGTTAGGACACGGACATCTAGTGGGGGAGACATTATTCTCCTTAGCAGGGTGACTATTTTGTGCCGGGCGCTGAGCTAAGCAGAGGGGAATTAAGCCCGAACAACAGATGCTCCCTAATCTCCATTCATTCAATGAGGAGCACCCCACTTCCCATGCTCCTGAGAATCCGGGGAGTCAAGAAAGCCTTCCAGAAGGAAGCGGTGCCAAAGCACACAAGTGACAGATGAGCCGAAGCTAGTCAGGCAGAGAGTAGAGGAGTAAGGGAAAGAGAGTTCCAAGCAGAGGGGACAACCCACCCCAGACACTCCCTGAAGAGAGAGTGTGGGGCGTGCAGGGGGCAGGGAGAAGCTATTTAAATGGGGGTGTAACACGATCAGATTCATGGATCAGAGACATCTCCCAGACTGCCCTGTGGAGATGGTATCGGAGGCAGCAGAAGGCTGAGCTGGCATGCCGGAGACCCAGCTGGGGGCAGGGGACGACACTCTGAGTTTAGGGAGGACTTCATAAATGGAAGAAACACGAGTAGTTTAAATGCTGGTGGGGGCCGGGAATGGTGGCTCACGCCTGTAATCCTAGCACTCTGGGAGGCCGAGGTGGGTGGATCACTCAAGGTCAGGAGTTCAAAACCAGCCTGAGCAAGAGCGAGACCCCATCTCTACTATAAATAGAAAGAAATTAATTGGCCAACTAATATATATAGAAAAAATTAGCCAGGCATAGTGGCACATGCCTGTAGTCCCAGCTACTAGGGAGGCTGAGGCAAGAGGATTGCTTGAGCCCAGGAGTTTGAGGTTGCTGGGAGCTAGGCTGACACCACAGCACTCACTCTAGCCTGGGCAACAAAGTGAGACTCTGTCTCAAAAAAACCCAAAACAAACAAACAAACAAATAAATAAATGCTGATGGGAAGGAACTAAAAGAGGGGGACAAGATGAACGTACAAGAAAGTAGTCAGGCATGGTGATGCAAGCCTGTAGCCCCAGCTACTTGAGAAGCTGAGAAGGGAGGGTCCCTTCAGGCCAGGAGTTCAAGGCCAACTGGGGCAAAATAGTGAGACCCCTCCTCTACAAAAAAAAGAGAGAAAAAAAAAGAAAAGGATACAAGAAAAGTGGGAGGAAAATAGATACAGTAGGAGGAAAATAGACATGTGAGGTTTCAGAGAAGGCAGAAGAGGAGATCCTCAGAAGAAGGATTAGCACTTTCTTTATAACATGAGGAAAAGAGAAACTGTAGGACACAGAATAGTATTTAGATGTAAGGGCAAAACTGAGGGATCCTTGGTCTGATGGTTTCCAAGTTATCTGTGAAATAAGAGACGGGGTCACTGACTGTAAATGAGGGGCAGGTGCCAGAGTTAGGGGCATAGACAGCATAGAGAAGCATCTGGGGATCATGGGCGATAAAAAGCTAGTTAGAGACGTGCAGTCTCCTCCTTGGAAGCACCAGGGGTCCATCAGAGGGTGGCAATCATGAAGTCACAATGGCCCCAACCATGTGATTACACTCTGCAAACATGGAGGGGCCAGATCTCCTCCCCTCTCCTCTCCCTTCCCCTCCTCTCCCCTCCCCTCCTTCCCTCTCCCCTCCCCTCCCTACCCTTCTCTTCCCCTCACTCTTTTCTCTCTTCCCTTTTTTCTTTGCAGATGGAAATGTGTCATGTACCAGTTATCAACTGATTGCCTCTCCACTCCAAATTCACCCTTCACTACCTGCTCTGCAAACATAGAGATGGGTCCTTTAAATGTTTCTTCTGCCAACTGACATGTTATTAAACATTGTCGGTAGAGGGCGCTGGAGAGACATTGCAAGAGAAAGGGGCTTTTTTTTTTTTCGTTTTTGGTTCTGGCGTGCTGATCTTGGCAGACCCTGCGTTTCTCTGGTGCCAGGCTCTTGTGGCGCATGGTGGTTAGCAGCTTTCCGCAGCACCTGTGTGGGTGGTTGTGGTTTAGCAGCTTCAGCGAGAAGCTCTTCGTTAACAGTTTAATCTAGCACCCTAGAAGGTAGATTTCTAGCAAATTCCAGAGGGCAAATTTCTGGCATATTCCACAGTGTGGATACACAATGACTTCTCTGCCGTTCAATGACTCATGACTATGCCCTCTCCCAGGATGCCTGGATCTCAGGCCTAACAGAGTTCCTTTCTGGGGCACTCCATCTTTGCCTAGGGATAGTAGCTGCTCCTTAGGCTGGCTAGTGCTGTATTCTTTAGAATTCTCTTTACTTTTTGCCAGCCAGTCCCTTGTTACATTTATCCCATCTTAATGAATAATTCTTCATATTAAACTTTACCTGTTTAAACTTCCGTGTGGCTTATGTCTCCTGACCGGACCCTGATGGATATATAACTGGTACCAGCAAGAGTATCAGGAGAAAGACACGCAAAGAGGGGATTTGGGGACAGGTTTGGTTATGCCTTTGGCCTGGAGTGCAGTGCTGAGCTCTTTGCCAGTGAGAAATGAGATGCTGGTAACTTATGACATGCAGTGACCTCACAATTAACCAGGCTACCACTTGTCAATTGTGATGAAATGCCAGCTGAGGCACATGCCTTGGAAGCTAAGTGGCTGCTACACTTGGCAGTGATGACGGGAATGCTGACTGTGAAGACTGTGGTGTGGAATGGATCCTTTGTGTGCACTTGAGCACTTAACAGAGAGAAAAACGACAGATTCAAGTCTTTAAATCTCAGCTTAAGTCATGGTCTGAGAACCAGACAGCTTCCATGACAGCCCCAAAAGAATCTCTTATTTCTTGTATCCATGGGGCTGCTATTGTTGAAAACTGAACACAAATCGAAATGGGCAGGTTGCTGAATTACGACGACAATTGAATTCATAGCCCACCAAGTTTCTTACTGAAAGGTAGGGCATTAATAGGTAAAGAATGGGACCCTAAAGCTTGGAACAGGAACATGTGTTTGGATCCAGATGAAACCGACAACCTCTCGTGGAAGCTAAAAAGCCAGACAGGTGGATCACACCGGTTATTAACTTATTGCCTCTCAGCTCCAAATCCATCTTTCAATACCTGCTCTGCAAAAAATGAAGATGGGCTTTTACATACGTGTTCTTTGCTAGCCAGCACGATGCCAAGCCTCGTCAGCAGACAGTCCTGGGGAGACATTGCAGGAGGAAGAGGTTTTCCTTCCTGCTTCTGATGTACTGCTGTCAGCAGACTCAAGCCACATGGGCAGCTTCTCCAGCCGAGGAGAATAGTGCTCAGAAGCACCCCACTGCCAGAAGCTTCTCTGGCACTCCCATTTACGCAGTTTCATAGCAGAGTGTGTCTGGTAAAACACCTCCCTGTGAACAGCTTTCCTTCGTACCCTAGAGGGTGGCTTTCTGGCAAATTTCCAGTAAATTCTGCCAGCGTGGCACCATAGTGACTTTTCTTCCATCCAGTGACCCACAGTCCCATCCTTGGTCTGAGGGGAGGAAAAGGGACCCGGCCTTGGGCTCTTTGTCTCATCCTGGGGACAGTAGGTGCTCCTTACACTGACTATCCCTATTTTTGTGACACTTATCTTCCCACTAGCCAATCCCTTAGGGCTCCAATCCCCTGTTATAGTTAATAATATTTCATGTTAAGCTTCTTGTGTTCAAGTCACTTGTGGTTTCTGACTCCTGATTGGACCCTGACTGATGCAGATCAGAAGCTCAAAGAAGAGGATCTGCCCATGGTGGCTTGTGCCTGTAGTCCCAGCTACTTGGGAGGCTGAATTGGGAGGGTTGCCTGAGGCCAGGAGTTCGAGTCCAGCCTGGAACTCGAACTTCCCTATCTTGAATAAATGGTTCCACTCAGTCACAGAGGCTAGAAACTTGGTGTCATCTGAAACTTCTCTGTGTCCCCTGCTGTCCTATACATCTATCACTAGGTCAAGTCACTTCTATCTGCTGCATATTTTCTTCCTCCCTTTCCCACTCTCACCCCATTCCCACTCCCACTGTCGAAGGGCAAGCCCTTGCTTGGAAGATTCAGTAGCCTCCTAACTCACCTCAAATCATTCATTCTCCACACCTCAGACAGAGCGATCTTACTTAAATAAAATCTGATCTTGTCATTCCCCCATTAAATTCTCCAAATGGGTACCCATTGTTTATAACAGTGAGCTTCAAACCTTGTTCCTACACTCCTATCAATAAAAGGTTTTGAGCATGCAGCCACAATAAATATACACTGAATTATAAACACATTCTACTACACTTAAAGTTATGATTATAATAAAATGTCTACAAAAAGAATTAAAATGGACAAGGTAAAAAATCAAGTAGATGCTCTAGTATTTTCTTTTTTTTTTCTTTGAGACAGAGTCTTGCTTTGTTGCCCAGGCTAGAGTGCTATGGTGTCAGCCTAGCTCACAGCAACCTCAAACTCCTGGGCTCAAACGATCCTTCTGCCTCGGCCTCCCGAGTAGCTGGGACTACAGGCATGTGCCACCATGCCCGGCTAATTTTTTCTATATATATTAGTTGTCCAATTAATTTCTTTCTATTTATAGTAGAGACAGGGTCTCGCTCTTGCTCAGGCTGGTTTCGAACTCCTGACCTCGAGCAATCCGCCTGCCTTGGCCTCCCAGAGTGCTAGGATTACAGGTGTGAGCCACCGCACCCGGCCTATGCTCTAGTATTTTCTTTCCACACCTCAGTAGTTATTTTTGGAGTCTCCTGGGAAGGATTTGTCCACTTTGGAGATCACGAATTAGTCGGGCAAAAGAACTGCTTAACTTGGCATGCAAAGCCCTTATGATGACCCTCACTTGACATTAAACTTGTCTTAAAATGACCTTCCCTGTGCCACCTTCTCCACTTTCCAGTTGAAGTCAGGGGCTTCTGTCCAAGATCCCAGAGTCCTTTTATCATAGTTTTGCCCTAGCAGTTTTCATCAGCGGCAGCTCCAGAATTTCCACCACGGAAGACTGACAGGCAGGAATTTGATTGAGTTAGTTGGGTTTGGAGGGATTGGAGCTCCCTGCCTTGTCCTAGATCATAGATACTTATGTGGGATGACTTTAACGGGGGCCGTTGAACAGGGTGGGGGTACTGAAGTCGCCTGGCACCCCCTGTCGGCCCACACTGGTCAGCCCACCTATGGGATGATCTGTTGCAGTGGCAGCTTGGGCACCCCTGAGGGCTTGGTGCCGGGCCCTGGAAGGGTCTGTTTGTGTATGGGGAGCTCAGCGGGAGGGAAGAGCACCAGGGCACACCTGTCTGGCTCAAGACTGACAGGCCAGGGCCAAGCGCAAAGTGGTCTGAGAGGCTTGTTGAGTCTGTTCCTCTCATCAAACTCCAACCCAAGACCAGGTTGGAGATGACGTGAGAGAGGCAGATGGGGCCACAGCCTGCAGAGTCTCACAGGCCACCGTGAGCCACTCAGGATGTATGGTGGCTGTGTGGATGTGGGACACCATGACAGGACGTGGAGCCAGGGAGTTACACAGCCTGGTTCATGTTGTACATACACCACTCTGGCTGCCTGGTGGAAACTAGACCGTGGGGGGCGGTGTACAGGTGGGAGTCGGTGAGCTTTCCATGGGCCCTGTGGCAGCAAGGGGGCCTCAGGTGGGTCCTGACCCTAGCAGTCATTGCTACTTTAGGCCCCCAAGAGGGGACAAGATTAAAAGCACGCTACATCAGAAGATCCAATGGGGTAACCAAGAACACATGTGACACATGCCCTGGGCAGCTGAGGATTTGATAGGAGATGGAGTTCCTGGAGAGCAGGTGGGGTCGGGGACAGAACGAAGGGCCAACTTATGGCTATGACTGTGGCCTCAGTTTTCATCTCTGGGCTAGCGCTGGGCTGGGCTGGAAACACCGATTATACCTTTACTGCCATTTGCTTTTCATGGAACATGGAGAGTTCACTTTTTGACAGGTGTACTGTTAATATGAACACACACACACACACACACATATATAAAATATTTATTGCAAAAGAGATATGTGAATACCTGGAAACCGATAAGCTTCTTTGGGCTTTTGAAACCACCCTCAGCACAAACAGGAAAGAAGTACAAAGTATCATTATAAATGAAAATGGATGGCGATGACCACGAGTCAACAGTACTTTGCACTTCAACCACCTTCCAGCAGAGCATCTCAAAGGGCTGGATGTATCTGGACATCATGCCCTTCCACATAGATTAGGAGGCTCTGTGATTATTACTTCTCTTAAGACCTAAGTGTGGCCCTTGTCAGGGTGAAATTAGAAGCTGTTTCCCAAGTCATAGAGACATTGAATAACAGTTTGGGTCAGGAAATGGGTGTTGCATTTGGTTTGTCATAAGTTCCTGAACTAGGCAGATGGAATATTGCAGAAATGTGCACGTGTGAATGGTCTTGTGCACACACGTGGGTGTAGGGTGGGAGGTTGAACTTGATACAACCAGTAGGAGGCTGGCTGTGGCAGGGTTTCGGCTTTGAGGCAGGAAAAATTCTGATCCTGTCCTTACTAAAGCTGTGTGACTCTAGAATTAACAAATATCCATGGGCCCCAGTTTCCTCTTCTGGAAAATGAAGATGATAATTGCTGCCTTGATGAGTTATATGTGAATTAGACAATCCAGTGTATGAAAAATATCTAGTATATAATTGGTGAATACATATTACTTCATGTAGCTAGTTCTTAATGTCTGCTTAATTTTAAAAAGTTTAGAATGACTATCGTTTTTGTAAAAATAACGTGTAATTATATAAAATCCACAGTCATACAGAAAAGTATAAAGAAGGAAGTAACAAATCATAAAGTTTCCTACCACCAAGAAATCAACTTTTTTTTTTTTTTTGAGACAGAGTCTCACTTTATTGCCCAGGCTAGAGTGAGTGCCATGGCATCAGCCTAGCTCACAGCAACCTCAAACTCCTGGGCTCAAGCAATCCTGCTGCCTCAGCCTCCCAAGTAGCTGGGACTACAGGCATGTGCCACCATGCCCGGCTAATTTTTTCTATATATATTAGCTGGCCAATTAATTTCTTTCTATTTATAGTAGAGATGGGGTCTTGCTCTTGCCCAGGCTGGTCTGGAACTCCTGAGCTCAAATGATCCACCCACCTCGGCCTCCCAGAGAGCTAGGATTACAGGCTTGAGCCACCGTGCCCGGCCAACTTTTTTTAAACATTTGGTGATGATCATTTCATACCTCTTTTTGTGTAAATACTAGATACATGAATGGCTTAAAAATAACTACATATTGTATGTTAAACATATATAACCTTCATTTTGATCTATATAACAGAAGCTAAACAAACTAAAGTAAGATGAAAGAATCTCCGAACTTTAGATAAATGCTTCTGCATGTGATATCTGTTTCTTCAAGATTCATTACAGTTATAAAAAAAGATAAAAAATAGGATTATTTTTAATCTGCAGTTTCCATTTTTGCTCACAGGTGCTGTATTTCCTGAACTGGCGCATGTTTGAGAGTTTCTGCTTAATGCTTTTACCCGGGGATGGCATCTTTCTCCTCCACCTCCCTTCCAGTCAGTCTTCTCCAGCCCAGTGAATGGCACCAGTGTTCACACTGTTGCTCAAGCCAAGGGCCTCGGAGTTACCCTTCTCCTCACTCCCCACATCCAATCCATTACTAGGTCCTGTTATTTTACTTTCCAGATGTTCTAGCAGCTGCACATCTTCATCTCCACTCCACTGTCGTTTCCTGCCAGGATGCTGTCGCCTGTCTCCCTTCTTCCCTTCTTGCCCTCCTCCCCCTCTAATTTCTCTCTACTCAGGGACCAGGATGTGGTGGTTTCAAACATGTCTGCTATTTTTTTTTTTTTTGACACTTCTGTCTTGAAGAGATGGACTCTAGTTCTCTTTCCCTCGAGTGTGGACCTACTCACATGCCTCTATGGATAGAATCTGGTGGGAGTGTTGTCAATTACTTCCAAGGTTAGCTCAGAAAAGAGAATACAGGCCGGGTGCAGTGGCTCAAGCCTGTAATCCTAGCTCTCTGGGAGGCTGAGGTGGGCGGATCATTTGAGCTCAGGAGTTCGAGACCAGCCTGAGCAAGAGCGAGACCCCATCTCTACTATAAATAGAAAGAAATTAATTGGCCAACTAATATATAGAAAAAATTAGCCGGGCATGGTGGCACATGCCTGTAGTCCCAGCTACTTGGGAGGCTGAGGCAGCAGGATTGCTTGAGCCCAGGAGTTTGAGGTTGCTGTGAGCTAGGCTGACGCCACGGCACTCACTCTAGCCTGGGCAATAAAGTGAGACTCTGTCTCAAAAACAAAAAAAAAAAAAAGAGAATACAGTGTCCATGTGGCTGTCCCTCCTGGGTGGCTGCTCTTAGAACCCATTCCCCGTTCTGTGAGGGAGCCCAGGCCACACGGGGAGGCTGTGTGCAGGAGGTCGCGTGTGGCTGTTACCAGACAGCCCCAGCTGAGGTCCCCGTGGCAGCCACACAAACCACCAGATACATGAGTGAGGAAACCTTCGCGAGGATGCCAACTCCTTACTGTTTGAAGGCAACCACATAAGAGACCTTGAGCAAGAACCCCCTAGCTGAGTCTAGACAGCCTCCAGAATTGTGAGAATGGTAATTGCTGTTGTTGTTACTTTGCATAGCAAAGCTTGGGTGGTTGGTTACATAGCAATGGATAACAGACACAAAAAGTGGTCTTCAAATATAGATACCATGTCACCTCTCCACTTGACAGCACTTAATGGCTTGGATTTGAGTTTAAAATAAAAGCAAAGCCCAATCCTAGCATGCCGGGCCCTGCCTGCCACCTGCTACCCCTTTCCTCTTGCTCGGTGGGCTCCAGGCTCCTGGGCTCCTTCTCTGCTCCTGTAGACACATGTGGTTTCAGGTCTCAGAGCCTTTGTCATTGTGCTCGTCCATGCCTGAAATGGACTTCCTGTACCTCTGGCCGTGGCTGGATCTGTACTAGCTGGATCCTGTACCTCCTCACCCACCTCCTCTGTCCCCTGCTCCCCAGGGTGCTTGTCAAGGGCACCTGGTGCTGCAGGAGGGTTCCCAAGGGTACTGTCCAGAAGCCATCGTTTCTGGGTTCACGGAATTCACTTTCTCACGTCTCAGACTTTAGCTGGAGCATCGCCTCTGCAGAGAGTTCCTCCCTCATCCTCCTTCCCGACACAGCACCGGGCTTAGTTCCCTCCAGGAAGACAGCATGCTCGAAAACGAGCTTGGGATTTGCTTACTTGATTAATTGCGTGTCCTCTCCAACTCACAAATTAGAACATAAGCTCCGTACAACAGGAGTCTTAATCTTGTTCATTCTTAGAACCTACAGCAGTACTTGGCACGTTGTAGGCATACAATGAATGTCATTAGAATGAACGACTCTCGAGGAAGGGATATTTTGTGATTTGCCACCTTTACATGGAAATCCTACCTAACATTGAAACATTCCATCTGATGGCATTTCCATATATAGGAAATGGAATCTGAGCTAATTAAAAAAGAATGACTGCTGCCTGTCACCACTCCATTCATTCAAGTACAATATTCCTTCTCCTAAAATGTAGGGATAAATGAGCAACAAGCATTACATCCACAGTGCAACGCTAGGATGTGGTAAGTCTAGGAAGGAAAATAAAGCAGAGCAAAGGAATGGAGAGTGATGGGGACTGTTTTAAATGGCGTGGTCAGGAAAGGCCTTCTGAGAAGGTGACTTGAGCAAAAACCTGAATGAAGTGAGAGATGGAGCCGTGTGAGGATCTGAGAATTTCTTAGCAGAGCGGACGGCAAGTGCAAAGGCCCTGAGAAGAGTCAGCCTGGGTGTTTGAGAAGCAGCAGTGAAGCCGGTATGGCCAGGACACGAGAAGAGAGCCAGCAGATGAGGCCAGGGGAACTCCGAGGCCAACCAGGAAGGGTTTCTGAGGCCCTGGTGGGGTCTGTGGTTTTTATTGTAAGATCTGACTTTTGTTTAAAAGAACATTCCAGATGCTTGTTGAGAGACTGGACCTGGAGAGGCAAAAGTGGGAACAGGACACTGGTGAGAAGCTTCCACATCAAGGTCCTTGGATCATTCCAGGCCAAGTTTTGAGCAGGGCCTGTGAGAAAGTGTGGCCCAGCCCCAGATGCCTGTGGAGCCCCCGGGGTCACGCTGTGTAGGTTTCCTGGGAAAGTGATGGCTCCTGAGAATCAGCATCTTAATTCACTCCTTTGCTGCTGGGGACATAGCCTGTCTCTCCCTGTACGTCTGCTCTGCGAAACTGCAAGCAAAGTGGAGTCTCTCCTGGGCCAGGAGCTCCTGCTGCTCAGTTTGTACAAACACGGATCAATCGTCACAGGTTCGTGCCCTGTGTGTCTTGGTTATGAAGCCGCGGGCTCCTGAATGGTGGAAGTTCCCCAGACCCCTCTTTTCCCGGGTTGGTAAATGAAATCCACACTGAGAGGGAGAAATAAATGGGGAAGAGAGAAAGCAAGAAACCAGCCAGGCTTGCCTTGCTGAGTCCCTTAAATTGGTTTTACTTCCACTGAATGCATCTAATTAAGCTTTTTAAAATTTCAGTTTGAGTTATGCATGTTTTTAAAAGTTTTTAGCTGGCATGTGACTTTCTTCCTGAGTAAATTCAAACATTGGGTGTCTATTCACAGAATGAAGCAAATATGTCATGCTTATATGCGAATATGTCATTGTTAAATGAATGTATGGTAGAAAGGAGTGGGTGAGACTGGGGCACGGCAGGGGTGGGTGTCACCATGGCCCTGTCCCCTGCTCCCCAGGGTGCTTGTCAAGGGCACCTGGTGCTGCAGGAGGGTTCCCAAGGGGACTGTCCGGAAGCCATCGTTTCTGGGTTCACGGAATTCACTTACTTTGATCTAATTTGTTTACTCATTAAATTCATTAAAGGAGCACCTTGTGCGACTGTGTCTGAATATCTAAACCAGCTGGTTAACACAATGGTGTTGTTGGATTCTTAAAACAATCTGGGGAAGAGGGTGTTTTAACTTCATTGTCAAATCATGAAGATGGGCAGCAGGAGTGGGTGTGTGGTTCAAAATCAGATAGTAGGCTGCAGGCCACGCTGCTGGCCCTCTGCAGCCACTTTGTCCGAGTGTGTTGACTGATGGCATGATAGATAGCAGGCAGTCCTCCTCCTTCACCTGCTAGCTCAGGGGCCAGCTCGCCGTGTGCCATACTGGCATGGAGCCCAGAAACCTGGGCGCCTTCTTTGGTTTTCTTCTTGCCTTTGCCATGAGATCTCAAGTTCCATCTGGCTATAGCTCCCCAGTCTCTCTCTCACCTGCCTGCTGTGGCCATTCGCAGCCTAGATCACCACTATAGCCCCTAGTCAGAGCTCTCTAGACCCCCTCTTCCAACAAACTCTCTACAAAACAGCTACACTTAGACGCTTACTAGTATTATTACGTACTGCTTTTTCAATGATCCAGGTTGCATTGTCTGTATTTCTAAAATGTTTAAGCCTTTTAATCACCGTATGATCAAGAAGGACACAATTTTACAGAAAACAAAACACCTAAGCGTTGTTTTCATTAACTTTAATCGTTACTAACTTGAACTGTGATCTTATTAGGCTGTAATGAAAATGATCCTTTGCGAGTCATTGGATTTTCTTAGACCCAAAGCTATTGCTAACGTATTTTACCATATCTAGAAGTGGAAAATCCTTTTCCGTTTCCACTTTGCCCAAGTTGTTCCCCAGCAAATTTAGTTAAACTTCATTCTGGTTCTCTGGAATGAAGGCTTCCCTGGATGCCCCTGAGCGAATGTTTGCATTGTCTGACTTTATCGTGTCCTATTTCCGTGGGGAAAATTCCAGAGGTGGTGGGGAGTGGATTGTACTAGCTCATGTCTTTTCTCCCTAATTAAATGTTTGAGGAACAGGCAGAGAGTTGAGAAAATGAGAGAAGCCAAAGTAGTCCCTGGAACCCTTTCTTATGCTAAATATAGAATTGGAGGAGAGAGGAGAGAAATAAGAGCTTGGACCCACCCCCAAACTTTCTTGGGGATTTCTCTCATTCTTGCTCAAATCTTCCTTCTCTTTCTTCCTTCTTCCCTCCCTTTCTCCCCACTTCCCTCACCCCTTTGTTTGGTGTTCTGGGAACCATAGGGAGTAAATAGCAATCTCATTTTCAGGGCCAGTTTTTAATGAAGGGGAATCCAATAAACACTATCTGATATAAATACCTGCTTGACTCTCAAAATGTTGCTTTTTTTCACCCTCAATTTTCTCCTTTTCCTTATCTCTTAGCATCAAATTTCATCGAGTGCCCTTAGATACAACTTTCCTTCTTTGATTCTTTTTGTTCTTTTCGTTGTACTGTCTTAGGTTTCCTTGTTGTTTATTTTGCATTTGGAACTAAAGTTAAGTTTCATTTGGGATGAGTTAAAAAGTACAGAAAAGCAGACAAATTATTTCAGTCCCCATAAGCATGGCCTTTTTGGGTCTGTCCCTTTTCCCAGCTGTTCCCTGCTTGGTGGCCAATTGCAGAGCCTGCTATATAGAGTATTAATCAGGCAATGCTCTGCTCTGGTTTTGAGTATGCTTCATTTATTTCAAAAGTAAAGTAAGTTTTCCTTTACTTGATGAGCCTAGTCTCTGCTCATAATATGTGAAAAATAAGTATTTTTTTTCCTGCCACCCCAGGCTTCTGGGGTAGGAGTTCGGACCGGGGCCAAACCATGCCAGCCTTTGCCCTCCATTGCAAACAGTGGAGTGGCTCTCGGCTAGGAGCTTGTGCTGCAGAAGAGTTTGCACAAACACAAAGTTGAGAAACACTGCTTGCTGAAAGGAGTGCAAAAGGCAAAGGACAAACTGGCTGTCTTCTGAGGTGGAGACTTTTCTGTGTTGTCATTAGCTGTTGGCTATCAGACCAGGATCTTGGAGTACACAGGCAGGATCAAGTTCAACCAATTTTCCAATGAGAGACCCCATTGGCAATAGCTGACCTAAGAAAGGCTCACCTCTCTCTACTTAGCAAGTCACTTAGTCTCTTTGGTACCCAATTTCCTATATTTAAAATTTAGGGGGTGAAACCACGTTCCCTAAGATCCTTTCCTGTTAGCCATTCTATGAACCAGTGAAAGATATTTGTTTTCCCATAAGCACACACAAAATGTACTCAAGGTAGGCCTTACAAGGATTCCTGCAATCTTGTAATTGCCCCAAATGAGGAGGGAGTATTTGGGGGAGAAGCCCTTTCTCCTTCCTTTCTTCATTGCTTTTTAATAACCTTAGTCACCGTCTTTTGAATATCTTTAGAACCATAATCTTTGTTTGTTTAGCTCATAAACAACAGAAATTGATTTCTCATAGTTCCTGAGGTTAAGAAGTCTAAGGTGTCTGGTCTGGTGGTCCAATCTTTTGTCTTTTAAGGCTAGAGTTGACTTTGATAAACAGTCGTTTTGAGCCAGGTCTTATGAATAAAGTGAGTGGCCAAGGATGATGCCATGACACTGGCTGAAACGTTGTCCCAGAGAGCACGATGTGGACTTGGAAATGCTGTCCGCCAGTCACTGGGCCACAGTTCACTCTCCTTGCCAAACTCAGAATTGCAAGTGAAAATTTTCCCTAATATCAAAGGAATAATGCACCACGACTTTCTCTTTCTTATGATCCATTTGTTTTCTTATTTCTGGAATTTTTTTTTTTTTTTTGAGACAGGGTCTTGCTCTGCCACCCAGGCTGGAGTGATACGGTGGCGCCATCATAGTTCACTACTCCTGGGCTCAAGCAATGCTCCTGTGTGTCACCACGCCTGGCTAATCTTTTAAGATTTTTTTTGTAGAGGCAGGATTTCACTATGTTGTTAAGGCTGGTCTTGAACTCCTGGCCCCAAGCAATAATCCACCTCAACCTCCCAAAGTGCTGGGATTACAGGTGTGAGCCATCAAGCCTAGCAGTTTCTAGGGTTTTTATTAATAACTGATAACTTTGATGGCTGATTGAGGTTGTACGAGACACTCCCATTACTTTTTTCTTTAAGATTTGCTCATTTGTTCAGCTCCTGCAAAAGAACTTTGGTGTTTCACATGTCCAAATGTGTGGAATAATAATTGCAGCAACATTCTCCATGTTCCAGTTTACTTTAAAAATTAGTCCAAATCTTTATTTAGTTTACTCTTCAGCTTTCTTCAAAGCAGTTAACCATCATTGAGAGAAAATAGAATCTTCTGAACTTTTCACCAGTACCACAGGCTGTAGGTGCTTGTGTGGGCATGGTAAATATCACAGACAGATGGTTTCTAGTCCAGTATAACTAGGATATCATTTCTAACCACAGCATTGTGCAGACATAGAGTGAAAAGCCACTTGACTGGGGCTATCACAGGAATTCAGACATCTTGTGGATGGCTGGATTTATAGGGCCTTTTCTTTTCAATCGGAAGATTTCACATTTCTGAGATTCTGACTTCTTCCCTACCTTCTATATATCAACTGTGGTAGTCATCTTCTGACACGGCTTCTAATAATACCCACTGCCTGGTGTTCACTACTTTGTATGATTCCCTCCTCTTAAGTGTGGGTTGGATCTAGGGGCTTGCTTCTAAGGAATAGAATACACAAAGGTGATGGGATGTCACTTCCATGATTAGGTTGCAAAAGATGGAGATTTCCATCTCACCAGCACTCTTTCTCTCCTCCTGGAAAACTCTCTCTTTTATTTATTTTTATTTTTTATTTATTTTTATTTTTACTTTTTTATTTCAGCATATTATGGGGGTACAAATGTTAAGGTTACGTATATTGCCCATGCCCCCCTCCCCCCCTCCCACCTGCCCAACACCCGATAAATGTTATTCCTGTATGTCCACTTAAGTGTTGATCTGTTAATACCAATTTGCTGGTGAGTACATGTGGTGCTTGTTTTTCCATTCTTTCAGCTTGCTCAGTCTAATGAAGCAAGTTGTCATATGGAGAAGCCCAGGTGGCAAGGAACTAAAGGTGGCCTCTGGGAAATAGCCATCAAGTAACTGAGGCCCGGCTGGGCATGTTGGCTCACGCCTGTAATCCTAGCACTCTTGGAGGCCGAGGCGGGCGGATTGCTCGAGGTCAGGAGTTCGAAACCAGCCTGAGCAAGAGCAAGACCCCATCTCTACTATAAATAGAAACAAATTAATTGGCCAACTAATATATATAGAAAAAAATTAGCCGGGCATGGCGGCGCATGCCTTGTAGTCCCAGCTACTCGGGAGGCTGAGGCAGCAGGATTGCTTGAGCCCAGGAGTTTGAGGTTGCTGTGAGCTAGGTTGACACCACGGCACTCACTTTAGCCTGTGCAACAAAGCGAGACTCTGTCTCAAAAAAAAAAAAATAAATAAAAAGACTGAGGCCCCTAGTTGGAAAACCAGTGAGAAGGTGAATCCTGCCAACATCATTGTCTTAGTCCATTTTGTGTTGCTACAACAGAATACTACACACTGGGTAATTTCTAAACGATGTAAGTTTATTTGGCTCACAGTTCTGGAGGCTGGGAAGTCCAAGATCAAGAGGCTGCATCTGGCGAGGACTTTCTTTGCCACCAACCCATGGCAAAGGTGGAAGGGCAAGAGAGTGCACCAGAATGCCAGAAAGAGGGAAGGAGGCCAAACTCATCCTTTTATCAGAAACCCACTCCCACAACTAAAGCACTCCCACGATAATAGCATTAGTCTACTCTTGAAGATAGAGTCCTCATGACCTGATAACATCTTAGAAGTCCCACATATTAATACTATTGCATTGGGGATTAGGTTTCCAACCACTAACTTTGAGGGACACCTTCAAACCATAGCATTCCATGCTTAAGCCCCCAAATTCACATCCTTCTTACATGCAAAGTACATTTATTCCATCCCAGCAGCCCCCAAAGTCTTAACTTATTCCAGCATCAACTCAAAAGTCCAAAGTCCAGAGTGTCATCCAAATCACATGTGGGTGAGACCCAAGGCAAGATTCATCCTAAGGCAAATTCCTCTCCAGCTGTGAGCCTGTGAAATTAACAAGTTGTATGTTTCAAAATACAACTGTGTGACAGGCATAGGATAGACATTCTGTATCAAAAGGGGAAAATAGGCAAGAAGAAAGGGGTAACTGGTTTCAAGTAAGTCTAAAATCCAACAGAAAACAACATTAAGTCTTTTTTTTGTGTGTGTGAGACAGAGTCTCACTCTGTTGTCCAGGCTACAGTGCTGTGGCATCAGCCTAGCGCACAGAACCTCAAACTCCTGGGCTCAAGCAATCCTTCTGCCTCAGCCTCCCAAGTAGCTGAGACTACAGGCATGTGCCACCATGCGCGGCTAATTTTTTCTATATATTTTTAGTTGTCCAGATAATTTCTTTCTTCCTTCCTTCCTTCCTTCCTTCCTTCCTTCCTTCCTTCCTTCCTTCCTTCCTTCCTTCCTTCCTTCCTTCCTTCTTTCTTCCTTCTTTCTTCCTTTCTTTCTTTCTATAGCGATGGGGGTCTCGGTTTTGCTCAGGCTGGTCTCAAACTCCTGAGCTCAAAAGATCCACCCACTGCAGCCTCTCAGAGTGCTAGGATTAAGGCATGAGCCACCGTGCCTGGCCAGCATTAAGTCTTTTTTAATTTTTAATTTATTTAATCTTTGTTTTTTCTCTTTTTTAAATTTTTTATTTCCAAAGTGACTTGAACAGCATTAAGTCTTAAATGCTGGAGAACAATCTCCTGTGACTTCATGTCCTGCATCCTGGGTACACTGGGGCAGAAATTGAACCCCCAAGGCCTTGGGCAGCCCTGCCCCCATGGTCTTGCTGGACTTAGATCATTCAGCAGTTCTCTTGGATTGGAGTCTCATGCCTACAGCTTTCCAGGCAAGAATTGCATGCTGGTAGCTCTACAGTTCTTTCTGGGGACTTCATAGTGGCCCCAGTCCTACCACTCCATTAGGCATTGGCCTGGTTAAGCTCTCTGGTGGTGCTGCCCCTGGGACAAGTCTCTGCCTGGGACCCCAGGCTGTCTGCAGTAAATCCTTTAAAATCTAAGTGGAGGAAGCCATGCCCCCACAGCTCTTGCATTCTGCGCACCTGCAGAATTCACTCCCCATGGATCCCACCAAGGCTTACCACTTACACCCTCTGGAGTGGTAGCATGAGCTGCACCTGAGCCTGCTTGAGCCACAGATGAAGTGGCTGAGGAGCATTGGACCAGAGTGCTGGGAGCAGAGTCCTGAGGCAGCCTTGGGCAGTGAATGCTCAGGTCTTGCAATGGCACCTTTCTGGAAACTTTGCCCTGATCCTAGATGGGATCAGTAGCCTGGACCATCTCTGAAATGCCTTTAGGATCATTCTCTCTTTGTGTTGATGAATGGCACCTGGCTCTCTTCTATCAGGAGTACTCTCTGTAGCAGACAGTCTCGTGGCTGCACCCTTGGTTTGCTCTCCTAAACATACCTTTTCCCTCTTTACATGGCCAGATTGCAAATTTTCCAAATATTTCTGCTCTGCTTCCCTTTTAATTATAAATTCTATCTTTTTTTTTTTTTTTTTTTTTTTTGAGACAGAGTCTCACTTTATTGCCCAGGCTAGAGTGAGTGCCATGGCGTCAGCCTAGCTCACAGCAACCTCAAACTCCTGGGCTCAAGCAATCCTGCTGCCTCAGCCTCCCAAGGAGCTGGGACTACAGGCATGTGCCACCACGCCCGGCTAATTTTTTCTATATATATTAGTTGGCCAATTAATTTCTTTCTATTTATAGTAGAGATGGGGTCTCGCTCTTGCTCAGGCTGGTCTCGAACTCCTGAGCTGAAACGATCCGCCCACCTTGGCCTCCCAGAGTGCTAGGATTACAGGCGTGAGCCACCGCGCCCAGTCATAAATTCTATCTTTAAATCATTTATCTCCTCTTCTATCTTATTATATGTGGTTAAAAGTAGACATGTGGCTTCTGCAATATTTTTTTCTAGAAATTTTTTCCACCAGGTATCCCTGTTTATCACTTTTAAATTCTGCCTTCCAAAAAGCCCTCTGGCATGAACCGAATTCCCCCAGGTTCTTTGCAACTGTATAACAAGGATGACCTTTACTCCAGCTTCCAATATCTTGTTCCTCAGTTCCATCTAAGACCATATCAGAGTGGCCTTTACTTCCCATATTTCTAGTAGTATTCTGATCACATCATTTAAGAATCACTTAGAATCTCTAAGAAGTTCCAGACTTTCCTTACAGTTCTTCCTGTGTTCTAAAACCTCACCAGAATTAACCTTTATGCTCCATTCATGGCAATCTAGGCCTTTTCTAGCCTTTTCTTCCAAATTCTTCTAACTTCTACTCATTATCCAGTTCCAAAGCTACTTCCACATATTCAGGTATTTGCTTTTGTTTTTTACTTTTTAAAAATTCTTTCTTTCTTTCTTTTTTTTTTTTTTTTTGAGACAGAGTCTCGCTTTGTTGCCCAGGCTAGAGTGAGTGCCGTGGCGTCAGCCTAGCTCACAGCAACCTCAAACTCCTGGGCTCAAGCAATCCTGCTGCCTCAGCCTCCCGAGTAGCTGGGACTACAGGCATGCGCCACCATGCCCGGCTAATTTTTTCTATATATATTAGTTGGCCAATTAATTTCTTTCTATTTTTATAGTAGAGACGGGGTCTCGCTCAGGCTGGTTTTGAACTCCTGACCTTGAGCAATCCGCC
>VSMD01054567.1:43261-103673 GCA_008750895.1 Mirza zaza | reverse complement strand
GGCCCCGAGTGAGGGCCGGGGCGAGGGCCGGGGTGAGGGCCCCGGGCGAGGGCCGGGGTGAGGGCCCCGGGCGAGGGCCGGGGTGAGGGCCGGGGTGAGGGCCGGGGTGAGGGCCCCGGGCGAGGGCCCCGGGTGAGGGCCCCGGGTGAGGGCCCCGGGTGAGGGCCCCGGGTGAGGGCCCCGGGTGAGGGCAGGTGTGAGGGCCCCGGGTGAGGGCAAGTGTGAGGGCCCTGGGTGAGGGCCGGGATGAGGGCTCCGGATGAGGGTCCCGGTGAGATTACAGGTGAAGGCCCGGGTGGGGGCCCTGGTGAGGGTACAGGTGAGGGTCCGCATGAGAGTCCGCGTGAGGGCCTGGGTGAGGGCCCGGATGAGGTTACAGGTGAGGGCCCCAGGTGTGGAACGCCTGGGGCAGGGAAGGCAGGTGACATCCTGTGAGGCCTGCCTGACACCGTAGTGTCTCCCTGAAGTTTTGTGCATTAGACTGGAACCCCAAGGCCAGGCACTGGTATCTATTTCCAAATGTTTTTATGTCTTTTCTTCTTTTTTTTTTTTACTTTTTTTATTTTAGCATATTATGGGGTTTCAAATGTCTATGTTACGTATATTGCCTTTGCCCCACCCGAGTCAGAGCTTTGAGCGTGCCCATTACCCAGACAGTACACACCACACCCATTAAGTGTGAATATACCCTTCCCCATCTCCCCCCCATTCACCTGCCTGACACCCGATGAATGTTACTACCATATGTGCCCTGGATATTTCTGGACCATTTCATTGACATATGAAAAAAATCAGAGTGACGTAATTTGATAACTTGGAAAAAAAAAAACCTCGTGTCAGCAGGTGGCTACAGAGTCAGGCAAACCTTGGATTAAAATCCTAAACTGTATGACCTTTTGGAAAAGTTGCATAAACCCTTCGAGACCACTTCTCTTCCAGTATACCAAATAAATACAGTGCAAGTTGCAGAGTTTTGAAAAAGAGATCAAATAAGATGATATGTGTAAAATGTTTGGCCCATAGTAGGCACTTCATAATGACGTTTGTAGGTATTCAATGATAGCTGTTTTGTCATTTGTTATTACTTTATTATTAATAAGGATGCTAATTATAAGATGTTACAACAACCAGTGAAGCTCTGGAGAGATGATATGAACCAAAGAGACTCCCAGGGGAGCACTAATTTTGCAGTCATACCTATAATGTGCTCTTTTCACTTGCTTTTTGTCAGGTGTGAAAAATGAAAAGACATCTGCAAACAGTTGTATTTTTCAGATTCTACATTCTTTGTCCATTGAATAGCTGATGATTTAATGAAGTTGTCGCAGTTTCTCTTTATTCCAAGGCTTGGGTAAAATGGAAAATACAACCCTCCCACCCCACTTTGCCTGGCTGGAGTTGAAGTAAAGGGCAGATCATGCTGCTATTCCCTGTCTGCCTGGTGCAGCCCTACAATGAAGGGCCTCTAAATGCCTTGCTGATTAGCTGCTCTTTTTCTTCAGGCAGCAGATAATTTCTGGGTAACATAAGAAGGAAGTTCACTGAAAGTTCATTAGACTCTCTTCAAGAGGTGTCTTTTGATATTTATTTTTTCCCAGAATTTCTCTACCCATCGAATATCTCTTCCTCCCCTTCCCATTCTTATCCCATCTTGACCTCACAGTGGACAGCATTTGACACTCTGCCATGACCAGTGTTTTTATTTCTTAGAATCCAGGGGTTCCAATTAAGGCAGGATAGAATAGCGCCAGGTTCTGATACAAAGTTGCATTTAGCATTAAGTGCACTTTCCCCTTATCAGTACGTAGCTATCACTATCAAACTGCAGTTTGTTCTGGTATCTTTGTATCCTTGTATTGGTCTGTCTGGCATCTATCTGTTTAATTTGTAATGACCTAATTATGTCCCTTCTTTGCATATGAGACCATAATCTTGTTAGGAGCAGTAGCTTCTTGATCTTTGTATGTTACCATCCAGCACCAAGTCAGGCCCTAAATATTTAATTTGGGTGTCAGAGGGGGCAAGGGCAATATAGGTACCCTTAACATTTGTGCCCCCATAATATGCTGAAAAAATTTTTTTAAAAATTTAATTTGTTCGAAAGAATAAATGTTCCCCTAAAAATGTGAATTCAGTTCTTCTAAATTATTTTATAGGTAAGTGTTATTCTTCCAACAGTCGTCAATTACCTATAATGTGTCAAGAATTTTGGTAGATGCCAGCAGTAAGAAATGCAGAGAGAAGAAAGGAAATAACAACCTCACAGTTGCTTTATTTGCAAAGATTGAACTCGTTTGGGTGTTGTAGCATGGCGTTGAGGTGGGTCTGTAAATTGAGAGGATCTTTTCTACAATCCCATGGGTGGAGGCAAGACTCCTTATATACTGCCAGATGCTTTAGGACCGACTTGTGGCATGTGTGGAGCTTGGTTTTCTGGGATGTAGCTCTTCAGTACTTGCATTATTTCTGGGCTAGTCAGGACATGCTCAGGTATAAATCATAGTCCTTAAATGTGATCACTTCTCTACAGGGGAAGATGTGGTTCACCATGGAAGTATGGAAAGATACATTATCAGATACATTTGTAAGCAAATTGGTGTGTGTGTGAGAGAGAGAGAGAAAGAGAGAGAGAGATTGCTTTCTAAACCAGAAAGCCTCTACGCACAGTAATGGTGGCATTGCTTCCCAGGCCTGGTTAAAGATAAAGTCCTTTGTACCATGTTGACCTGCCTTCTTGTCCCCAAGGTAAAATCATCCCTCTCTGTTTCTGGTTCTTTAGACCATGAACTGGAGTGTATAACAGCTATATAAATGAGAATTTCTATTTCTGAGTTGGGACTTTCTCTACAGTAAAATTTATGCCCTAGTCATCTTTGTATCTCTATGTTATCAGCTTTTAGCGCAGAGGATTGTCCGTCCACTGGAAATACACAATTACATGTGTGTTGGTTTGATGAAGAAATGGATTAATATTCTAGTTTGGTGGGATAGAGCTTATGAGTGAATGTTGTAAAACAAACTCTTTAACTGAAAAAGAAATATTAAAATGACCACTGATGTTTTATAAAATTGTGGCCTAACCAAGTTGAGAAATCTTTGTTAAATATTGAAAGGCGAAGTTATACTGGATCTGGGCTCATAATAGGTAAGATCAATCATAAACCAAAAGGACTGGAATAGATATTTTAACCATTAGTCACCCTTTTGTTAAATCCAAACCTTATTGGAGAAAGGTAACTTATTAAGTTATCATTAATTATCAACATCATAATATATTAATAACTCTAATAATTAGTGCATTTTTGACAAATAATTAAGCATCAGGGTAGTATAACAGGAATTACTAGTTCTGTGGCTTTGATCTGGTTAACCTTTTAGAACACCTTAAGTACCAGTTTGTAGATGTACAAGAAATACTTGTTTTTATTCTGACGTGGGGATTCTGCAGGTATTTTTGAGCTGTGATCTCTATAAGTCTTCACAACAACACTGCTAGGCAAACCTTTCGGTTCATTTTAAGGGTGAATAAACTGAGGCACAGAGTGTGGGTAACTTACCCCAAAAGATGTAAGTGGTAGCATTGAGTTTAAGTCACACCAGCCTGACTTTTGCATACCTGGTCTCTTACCAACCTGTATTGCCAGACCAGTGCCAGTGAACCCAAGTGATGGTCTTGGCTTGAAAGAAAGTGCTTCCAAGTGAGAGGCTTTGAGGAAAAGGCAGGACAGTCTAGAATTTGTAGTATACCTCAGGAAAGCACAGGGTGGCTCAGTAAAAGGCCAACAAGTGTTGGGAATCATACCCCTAGACTCGAACAGAGGCCCCACTTCCATCCTGTTCTGGCTGAGAGGACATTAGGTGTCAAGTCACCTGCTTGGGATGATCATTTCATCAAGTAACTGCAGGAAAATCATGGTGTTCTTTCACATCAAAGTTAACAATTTGGGTTATTTTATTTTCCCGTGCCTATAAGGAAAGCCAGCAAATCTGTTGACCCCTTTTCTCTGTTCCCTTTGCTATGTGAGAGCTTTTTCATTTGATGGAATACTACTTGTCTTTGTTTTGTTATGTTTTTTGATCCTACTTGTATGAGGTATCTACAATAGTCAAACACATAGAAGCAGAGTATAACATTATGGTTGCCAGGGTAGGGGGGAGGAAAAATAGGGGGAGATGTTGGCAAAGGGGTATAAAGTTTCAGGTACATAAATCATAGAGACCTGCTGTAAGCATTGTGCCTGGAGTGGACAATATCAAATTATACACTGAAGAATTTGTTACAGGAGTGGATCTCAAGTGCAGGGTTCTTGCCACAAAAAAGAGGAGTTGTGCAGGAGGAAACTTTTGGAGGCGATGGATATTTTTATCACTTTGGTTGTGACCCTGGCGCCCTGGGTATACTCATATGTTCAAATGCATCCAGTTATATACATTAAACATGTGTAGCATTTTGTGTCTTGATTATACCTCTTTAAAAATGTTAAATAAAGTCACTGCTCCTTTTCCTACTTCTTCAGGTAGAAAATTTAGTCCTAAAAACACACACATCAATTTGTATTTTCTTTAGTTTACGTATGCAAAATTAGAAAGAATAAACTGCCAGGAAGTTTGTCTTCAAAAAGTATAACAAAACTAAGCATCATACACATGGCATTGTGTTCAACTTCTTTTGCTCTTAAAAGAAATTCTTCACTTAACTTCAACTGTCATTTCCCATAAGTGTCTTGTCTTTGCATAAGCATTTATGTAGCAGTAACAGCCCATTACTCTGTGGCAACAGTGTATTACAATGACATTATTCCATGTGGAAATACTGATTATTTCTTAAATATAGGCTACATACCTGGTCTTTTCTAGTAAGGACATTAAAATATTATTACTCTTGTTACCTTTTGTATTTGAGTGACAAGTTTCAGAAGTGTTATTGCAAGTAATACCATGATGTGTGCAGTTATTTCACTGGATAAAATATGGAAGCAAAAATTGCCACTTTTGGTATGAGACCCTTTTTATTTGCTACATACAAACACACAGACCTCATCAAGTAATTCCAGGGAAATTAAGAAGGCTGCATTGTTTGGGAGCATTTCCATGGTGTATTTCCATGGGTTATTAATAGAACCCTCTTTTATTCCCAGAATATCTCAGTTGAGACCACTCTATTTAAAAATCATTTTATACCTTTAAACAAGCAACACTCTTCCTCTTTAATAATGTAATTTTTCTACCTAAAACCACAGTAGCTTAGAAGTCTTAGGGACTTAATCACCCTTCACATTAAATCAAAACTTGGCATATCATTCATCCTTTCATCCCCTACCTACCTCAAACCGAATAACACTGTGCTATGTCAAATTGGTATGTTCCCAAGAAAAAGTTATCATTTATTTTATCCATTAACTTGTTGACATCTCTAGCCCTCTTCCTCGGCTCCTCTAGATACCATTAAATGTTATAAGTAGAGAATTTTTTGATCTCCTTGGTCCAAAGGTGTATATCTATAGGTATCAGCTGCATTTCCCCATTTTCTTACATATGCTTGTGAGAGTATGTGTATGCTTTTATATGTGTGTGCATGTGCATGTGTGTGTGTGTCCTGACTTGAGCTAAATTCTCTGCTTGGAATGCACTTTTTTGATTCTTCACTTGGGAAGATTCCATTTATATTTCAAAGTTCAACTCAGATATTAACCCTTCTTTTTATTCTCTCAAGCCTCATTTATATTATCTTCTGCTAGCCGCTTTCCCACCCCCACAACTCCAGGAGATACACACGCACACCACCACCACCACTACACTAGCTAAATTTTTCACCTCACTTCATTTTTGTAGTATCCATATTCAATTGCATTCTCATCATATAGAATTTATTTCAGCATCATTATTATTTCTAAAGGCTAATACTTGGCATTTGATGTATAGGTGGAGGTCAGTATGTATTTTTTTTTTTCTTTTTTTTTTTGAGACAGATTCTCACTTTGTTGCCCAGGCTGCAGTGCCGTGGCATCAGCTTAGCTCACAGCAACCTCAAACTCCTGGGCTCAAGCAATCCTCCTGCCTCAGCCTCCCGAGTAGCTGGGACTACAGGCATGTGCCAACCATGCTCTGCTAATTTTTTCTATATATTTTTAGTTGGCCAATTAATTTCTTTCTATTTTTTTTTTTTTTTTTTTAGTAGAGATGGGGGTCTCGCTCTTGTTCAGGCTGGTTTTGAACTCCTGACCTTGAGAGATCCGCCTGCCTCGGCCTTCCAGAGTGCTAGGATTACAGGCGTGAGACACCGGTCAGTATGTATTTTTTGAGTGGAACAATGTTTGTTGTCTCTGTGTTTACTGGGATCGTACACTGTTGAGGGTTACAGCTCCTCTAGGAGGTCGAAGACTTTAGCGAGCTTTTACAATGGATCAGATACATTGTTAAAGACTCTATATGTGTCAATCTGTTTAATCCTCAGTTGCCCTAAGCACCCTGTTTTACCAGTGAGGAAGCAAACTAAGGTTCAAAGTATTTAGCTAATTTGTCCAAGGTGATGTAGTCATTAAGTAAACGTAGTATCAGGCCCGAATCATTGCCCCGTACTTTCCCTCCCACATTTGAGAAGCATCATGAGGTGAAGATCCCCTAAAACAACCAATTTCGAAATATATAAAATATATTTTTAAATATGTCAAAAGTCATTTAGTGAAAAGTAAACTGTTTTTGAAAAAAATATATAAAATTTAATGGATGTGATTTGAAGAAGACAGGGTAAAAAAATACAGGGAGATAGATACATTTGTTATGTGGCAGGAAAGTAAGAAAACTTGATAAATATTTTTTAATCAAATTCACACAGAAGTATAAACATAATTATTTTTTTTTTAAATTCAATGTAATTAAATAAACTAAAATTTTGAGAAAGGAGTTATTACATACCTTTATTTAATTCCAGGAGTTTCAACATTTGCAAACATGGGGAATATAGACAATTAAAAAGTTGAGACATTTGGATTAAACCTAATAAGAACTTAGGGTTAAAACTGGATCCATCATGAACCAGAAATTGTTATGATGACTACACAACATATTTATTGGTTTAACTCAGACACCAGCATAGCATGCTCTATCAAGACATCACTTAAAATAAATTCAATGGACAGAGCAGCAAGAATGCATTTCACAGACACGGAGATGGAATAAGAACTTAGTATGGTAAAATAAAATTAATTATTGGATTCCCCAATGGTTTCTAGATGGGATCATCAGAGATAAAGTTGGAATAAATTATCAAAACAATATTAGTCACAGAAGATGCACAGTGCATTTCTAAAATGAACATAACATATAATAGAAGAGACAATGTAATGAAGTTGAAAATTGTGGATGAGAGAAAATACCTGTGATTTCATCAAACTGAGTAATATATTATGGAAAGTTTTGATTGCCACATCTGGAGGCTAAATCCATATTATTTATATAAATGGTAAATTGTCCTAAGAAAGCTTACATGTAGGAGATGACATTGTATATGGTTGATTATATTTTAAATGAAAATTGTAGGGAAAATCTCCCAGATATCTTTAATTTTTCACCATTTGCACATTGCTAAAAATAAATTTGATATTAATTTTTCTATTTGTTTAAATTTCAAAATCATAAGGGGGTACAAATGTTTTAGGTTACATGGATCACTTTTGTACTGCTTAAGCCCTGGCTATAGGTGTGCCTATTATCCAAATTGTCTTCATTGTACCCATTAGGTAGGTTTTTGACCCTGTCCTCCTGTCTCCCTCCCCTCCCTGGTTGATGTCCACTGAGTTTTACTTCCCTCTGTGCACATGTGTGCTCATCTATAAGTTCCAATTTAATAGTATATGTGGTGGTTGTTTTTCCATTCTTGAGATACTTCACTTAGGAGCATGGTCTCCAGTTCCATCCAGATTGTTGCAAAAGGTATTTGTCTTCTTTTTTTTTTATGGCTGAGTAGTACTTCATGGTATACACATACCACATTTTGCTAATCCACTCATAAATTGATGGGCACCTGGTTGATTCTACATCTTTGCAATTGTGAGTTGTGCTGCAATAAACATTCAAGTGTGGGTGTCCTTTTGATGAAAAGTCTTCTTTTCTTTGAGTAGATACCCAATAGTGAGATTGCTGGATCAAATAGGGTAGGCCTACTTTTAGTTCTTTGAGGAATCTCTCAAAGAACTGTTTTCTGTAGGAGTTGTACTCACCACATAAGCAAAAGCAAAAACAAAGACCATATGTTCATCTCAATAGATGCAGAAAAAGCATTCAACAAAATCCAGCACCCTTTCATGATAAAAGCCCTGAACACACTATGCATAGAAAGACTATATCTCAGAATTGTAAAGGCCATATATGACAAACACACAGCCAACATCATACCGAATGGGGGAAAGTTGAAAGCATTCCCCCTAAGAACTTGAACAAGACAAGGATGCCCACCATTACCACTTCTGTTCAACATAGTTCTGGAAGTCCTAGTCCGAGCAATTAGACAAGGAAAAGAAAGTATATACGAATCGAGAAAGAGGAGGTCAAACTGTTGCTCTTCACTGGTGATATGATCTTATATCTAGAAAACCTCAAAGATTCCACCAAAAGTCTTTTGGGGTTGATAAATAAATTCAGCAAAGTCTCACAATACAGAATCAATGATCTTAATTTTTCTAATGCCTGTCTTTTCTATAGATAGTTTGTCAAAACACAAGCAGGTTAATTGCCTGGTAGCCCTCTGGCCCATGTAAATGAAAAACATCTCCATCCAGTTACAGTTCACTTAAATTTACTATTACCAGTTTTTGAATCCTGATAAAATATATTTTCAAAAATAAAAACTATCTGAAGAAGTTGAGGATGAATAAAGCATTGGATACCTTGTCTTCTCTACTAATCACAGCCATAGATTTTGATGGCACACAGTGGCTGGACTTCGATGGCATCTGGCTTGTGATACAGCAAGAACCATAATCTGATCCTCTAGTGAGCAGCTGGCATGATGAAAATAGTCACAAAGCACCAAAAATCACACACAACTTTATTTTACTTTCTTGGAGAACATTGGCATATAAGTAAATTTGGAGGATTACAACATTTAATATAAAGAAAGAGAAGATGAAAGTATCTGCAAGTTTTAGTAATTTGAACTCTACCAGAAAAGAAATGAAGGAGAATAGAAAGAGATGAAGAGATCATATTAATAGTCACCATACTGATGACATCACATGTCATTAGAACATGCTGTACTTTTTATTTTACCCAGGATTTTTGGGGAAGCTTTATTTCAGCTGGTATTTTAAAATACCTGAAGTAGGCAGTAGATAATGATTACATCTTACAGCTGATGACGTCCACACTCCTGGGGCTTTAGTAATAGCATGTGGAGACAGAAGAACAGGCTCCGATTTTATGATTTTGAATTTGTTGCTCTTTATTTAGCTGCACATACCCCATTGCTAGACAGTTGTGGCATTGATGTAGTGCGTTAGGAGAGAGAACATCACTTATAAGAGCATCCCATTTACTTGGGATTCAATTGTAACTGATAGGATGCTTTCTTCAAAGAATTCACTTTCTCTTTCAAAATACAAATTCCCATTTGATTAAGTAAACTTACCTACTTATTTGAATAGCAAGGGCTGTAGGCATATCCCTGATTAGTAGGGAATTCCAATGATGCCTTGAGTTTTATTTGTGTATAGCTATAAGAAATTCCATAGTGCATGTAGAATGTGCATAAAACATGAGAAAATGTATTATTTATAATACATTATTGCATAGTGTGAGATTTTTAAATTTCTATGGAAACACTAAAGTAGTATCTAGATTTGGTTTTTGGGCAGATATGCATCTCTGTGAGGCTACTTTATTTTTGAGATAAAATTTAATTAATGGATTCTTAAACTGATTGGATTATATTGGCACATGTTCTCAAGCTGTTGGTATTTGCCTCAATTCAGCAATACTTCTAAATAGAAACTGCATAATAATCCTTTAGATTTATAAAATGTTTGTGCATCTATGACATGACTTGAATGTCACAATGACTTGGCTACAGAGAAGAGAGGAGCTGTGACTCACAGAAGGTTTGGTGTCTTGCCTGATGTAACCCAGATCTCATGTATCAATTCTGGATCTTTTTATACTTAAGAAAGAATTTCACTATACCCTGCTTCTCTTGGTGTAGCAGAACCTAGGGCATGTGGTCTAAGAGAGGTCCCAGTGGTTATTTGTAGATTAAGTATTATTTTTTTCAGCATTAGGAAGTTTGAGGAAAGACGGCAACATGAAGGTATACACACCTGGGAGTTAAAAAAATTCTCAAATCGCCTACCTACAAAAATAGTAACAATCACCCTTTCATTTGTGCTTACTATATAGCAGGTACTTATTGTCCTCATTTTAATGAATAGAAAACTGAGTCTTTTGTCATATTAAAAAAAAAAGGGAAAGCAAGAACAAATGTCTTCGTGTCTGAACACAAACCAAGGTACTCTTTAAACTATGAGCTATTCAGCCTTCCTGAGGGAATGATGCAGCCAGTTGAATGATGGAAAGCACAGTATTGAATTATTCTGATTTTTCAGTTCAATTTAGTGGTTTCATAGAGCTCTACAATATTCATTTATTTTCATGCCTTTCTTGGCTTTGTTTCCATTTTTTCTAGACCATTTTCTTACTTCTGTCATTCTGAAAGGATGTTGACCACTTTCTTATGGCTTTTTGAGCTTGTGGTTACCATCAACAGGAGAACCATCGCAAACAAAGCTATAATTTATTCTTGCTCACATTTATATTTTAATTGCCAAATTAAAATTTTCACCAAACAGCCAGGGCGCAGTGGCTCACGCCTGTAATCCTAGCACTCTAGGAGGCCAAGGCGGGCGGATTGCTCAAGGTCAGGAGTTGGAAACCAGCTTGAGCAAGAGCGAGACCCCATCTCTAGTAAAAAAAAAAAAAAAAAAAAAAAAAAAAGATAGAAAGAAATTAATTGGCCAACTAAAAATGTATAGAAAAAATTAGCCGGACATCGTGGTGCATGCCTGTAGTCCCAGCTACTTGGGAGGTTGAGGCAGGAGGATTGCTTGAGCCCAGGAGTTGGAGGTTGCTGTGAGCTAGGCTGAAGCCATGGCACTCTAGCCCGGGCAACAGAGTGAGACTCTGTCTCAAAAAAAAAAAAATTTCACCAAACAATATGAGGGTATATGATTTGTTATTATCTTTTGATAAGGTTTCTGGATATTCAGGCTCATATGGGCTGCTCTAATTGTGCCCAGCCCTGTGTCCGTGATGGTCTACACTCTTCTTTTTGTGCAGCCAGGTCACCACTGCTATCCAACAATGTGTACACCCTCTGTCTTGGCCAAGGGAGGAGAGTGCTTGTCTCAGCTCACATTCCCCTCAGGTGTTTTCCTTGGCCAGAGAGAGGCACAGGTGGCTGAAATATAGTGTTATCAAGAAGAGAAGCTTCCATGATTGGTAAACCAAGATGTGGGTGAGTACAATAATTTTGTAGGTATAGAAATTATAAGAAAACCAACTGGTTGATTGATTAACAAATATTGCCAAGCTCACGTATGTTAACATATATCGTTCTCCTGACTCAGAGAAGCCTCAGGGTGAAATCGCTCTGCACTCAAAGGCCCTGGGCCTTGTTGGCTTTTCCACTGGGACCTATGGAACTTCCACTCACAGACACTTCGTCCTTGAGCATTTTACACTGTTTTGTGACAAAGCAGCTAAGTTTCTCTATGTGTGCATTTTCAATCCAATGATTTTATCTGAAAGAACTCTACAGGAACATTTCCACAGAATGCACTTGTCATTTAGTATAAAAAGAACCATGCAGACAGGGGAGAGGACAGATGATATTTGTTAATTGAATACTTGGTATTCTGATCTTATGAGAAGAACATTTGAAGACATTTGCCAGGATATATAAATACTTCTTGTTCCATAGACACTGAAAGTTGAAATTTTAACACAAAGGAAAATAAAGTCACAATTAATTAAGATAACATATACCACACATACATTTATGAAGACGTTTGACATAAATTTGACAATATTTCTAGAAATTAGTTGGGAAATTTAATTGCCCTATAAACCTTGCAAAAAATTATGTAAGATAAATTTGGAAGGCTTTTTTAATAAGACATAAATGGACACAAATACTCTAATTGAGCATGAGTTATGGTGTTTGGTTTGTTATATGAAGAATTTTTAACAGTGGTGTTTAGCTTTTGTTAACTGTAAAATATCAAGTAAATATTAGTATCATAATAGTATTATTTATTTTGTCAAAAGTATCTTCATTCTGAACTGAAGGACAACAATGCAGTGGGAGGAAATATAATCCATATGCTGTTGTTTCTTTTAAATATATAAAATAAGAATAGCTAGTACCATAAAAGTGTTGATTGTTGCTACTACATGCTGTTCTAGGTATTTTATATCTCCTAAGCTATTTATTTGTCACCAGCCATGGAAAGTAGAGAATATCATTTTTTTACATTTTGTAAATGAGAAAACACAGTCACATAAATTATAGGCCTTAGAATCAGAAACCTAGTTCCAGATCTTGTTCTCACTACTTAACAAACACAACTTACTTTAGTAAACAACGTAACTCCTTTGATTCTTGATACTCCAAAGTAGGGAAAAATTGAGACTGCATAATTCTGTGATGAGCCTGAAATGAAATGAAAATATTCCTATTTTGCAGACTACCAAGTAATGTGTAGTTGTTATAATTAGACTATGAGTTATGTTTGCAATTGTAATTTCTCTCCTGTATAAGGATTATTTTTCTATCTAAACATTTATTCTTGTATTCATACCTTTGCCTTTTCTCTAAAGATGCTACTTTTATTGTCATTTTTCCCCTAAACACATGTCAAGTCACCTGATATGTGTTTTATTCAGGGAAATATATATGTATGTATGCACACATACATATATCAATTATGCATATATCTATGCTGTTCTCCTTATACGTGCATTTTATATATGTTATGATGTTAAAACTTTGCTGCTGAGACTGAATCTAAGTTTGGATTCACCAGGCTGTCTGGTAATGAGAATGTTAATCAAAAACCAATGTTATGTGGTGCACTTTATTTAAAAAATGAATTGTTAAAAATGTATTTTGCATAATGTTTATTGAAGGGACATTAAATGATGTGATAGGCAATGTTCAAAACTATGGTTTTGTAATTTAGCTGTTGTAAATTCCATAAAGCCAATAGACTATTTTCTAGAATAAATCCGGGGTCTTCTTTGAGAAAATCATTAGTGAATTAGAACAATTTTTATATTGCTATACACCAGGGGTCCTCAAACTTTTTAAACAGGAGGCCAGTTCACTGTCCCTCAGACTGTTGGAGAGTGGGCACTGTGGGCCCGGGACGAGTCAGCTGCTAAGCAGGACAGGCGGTGGTGGCAAAAACACCCAGCAGGCTGGATAAATGTCCTAGGCGGGAGGCATGTGGCCCATGGGCTGTAGTTTGAGGATGCCTGCTATACACTTTAAAACATTTGTTCAAGAGAACTCATGGCGATATTATATATTAAGAACACATAAATCTCATTAGTTACATAAATTACACAGTTTTCGTGAATGGGCTTCAAGAGTTTCTGTTCTACATTATATATGTTCAGTTCAGTGTAGCCTCCTGAATTGATTACAGCACATTGCCATTCATGTATAAAAAATGCTGATCACTGGATGCTAGCTTGACATTGTTATGAATGATGCATCATACCTGAATGCGAAATTTAGCTTTTTAACTCTAATATCATGCTAGGGTAGACAGGCTAAAATATAGTGTTTGAGGAGGTGATGTTTATGGCTGATTGTCCTAATTTTCTTTGCCAAAGCTCTATCAAATCATTAACTGTTTTCAATTTTCACCAAATTATCCCATAGTCATAAGCTTCGGGTATTACCATATTACTCCTAATGATTTATTTCTAATCATATCAAAAGTACATATTCAGTGTGATAGCTGAATTATATTAATTTGACTACAAACAAAATTACGCAATTTAAAGTATTGATTATAATACCATCCTCTTTCCATAAATCTGCCCTGCAATTCCATTGATTTTAAGTATGTGATTAAATGGTTTGATTTGATTCAGAAATTGTATTTTGATTATACGAGAAAACTCAAAGAGTAGGAAATTATAATTTTTTTTTTTTTTTTTTTTTTTGAGACAGAGTCTCACTCTGTTGCCCAGGCTAGAGTGCCGTGGCATCAACCTAGCTCACAACAACCTCAGACTCCTGGGCTCAGGCAATCTTTCTGCCTCAGCCTCTCAAATAGCTGGGACTACAGGCATGCATCACCATGCCCGTTTAATTTTTTCTATATATTTTTAGTTGGCCAATTAATTTCTATTTTTTTTTTTTAGTAGAGATGGGGTTCGCTCTTGCTTAGGCTGGTGTTGGACTCCTGACCTTGAGCAATCCTCCCACCTCGGCCTCCCAGAGTGCTAGGATTACAGGCGTGAGCCACCACGCCCAGCCGGAAATTATAATTTTAAGTTGAAAAGTAAACTGAGCCCACTCTGATAAAGCAGCGACATCTGGCATATTGCCTATGACTGAAGTAAGAACTAGATACTCTGGGCTGCCCTCCGGGCCTCTCCGCTAGGACGGGTGCATTTCTTTTCACTTCTACCTCTGTGAAAACACATGCTCCATTGTGCCAGTAGACATAAAGTGGGCTCCCAAGCAAGCCTCATTTTTTAAAAAAAATTTTGTTATAGAATTTTTACTTGCATATGAAAACTGTGAGCATAAAAGAAAATTGCAGAAACTTTAGTACATAACTTAATTGGGTAGCCCTGGCACATATCAGTGGGAAATTTTTCATATTTTATTGCTAACCACAACTCTAGGTTAAAATCAAATTCATATATGGGTACAATGATGTTTATATATGATGTAATATATATATGTATTTATGTAGATATTATATGTGTTTATGCTTATATACAAATATATGCATATATGAATATATATACACATGATAAAACTACATATACAAAGTATCACTCTTTATATGTGTTCATAAATCCTAGTACATATTTTCCCTCTGGGAGCTCAGAGACCTCTTTTCTTACCTGTGTTTTCTGCAGTTTTCCTTTCCTTGTGACTGGTGGCTATAGACTCAGCATGATTGCTGGCAATAGACGGGAGCGGTGGTTCTGCTAGAGACCCCAGAGGGCAGACATCCATTCTGACTTTGGTTTCCCTCCCATCTTCTCTATCATCCCCACCCTCAGCCCTGGCTGAGTCCTGTCACACCCTCCTCAGCTGGTTTTACATCTTGAGGGATTGCTTTGTGCTAATCAGTTACAACCTCTTCTCCATCCTCTGGGACTTGAAAGGTGGCTCATATTTGGATATGGAAAAATGAGAAGGGCATTCAGTCCTCCCTAGCTGAATGTTTTGGTCTTTTTTTCCTTTGGAAAAATCAAATAAAAATTACTGATCTTTACAAAATATGTCCCTTATAATCTCCTTGAAAAAAAGATTTAAAGCTGATCAACCTTTATTTCCCTGTGCATAGCATAAAAACTTGGTGAGAGATGACATGAAATGTTTCTGTGTATTGCAGGAAAGGATGACCTGACGTAAATCTCGTAGAGGCTGCGAGTTAATCATCTAGATGCATCAACCAGGTCTCTTGCTCTTTCCTCACACCTGGTATTAGGCAGCATGAGTGCAACTGTCCATGCCATTCCATAATATCCCTTGATGTGTCTTCTGTTTCCAAAATCCTCAACAAAAGTATTGAAGCCAAGGCCACATCTTTCCTTCTTTAATATTCCACTCTACAGTGGTCCTACAAGGTCATGTGTTCCCAGACTGCCTTAGTCCAGGGTGTGACATCCTGCCCTGACCTTACCTCAGAAGGCTGAGGGGTCAGGACACAATTGCACATTGGCTCTTGTATAGCCAACTCAGGCGGATTGTTCATTCCGTTGTTCAAAGGATGAAACTGCAAGGCTTTGCCCTAACACATTCAGCCCTATTGATCTTCAGATATTCATTGTGACACCTCCTATTCTCAGTGATATTGATCTAGATGCCATTGATTGACTCATACCTATCATTTCAAAATTTACATCACTCAGAATGGGATAGTACATAATCTTATGCGGTCAAGTCATAATTTAGAAGGAATCTTAAACTACTTCTATGTAACAAATTTTAAAAATGTAAGGTGATTCACCTATGAAATGTGAAGATCCATCAATTCCTACAGTAAACAGATATAATTTCAAATCATTAGTTTATTCAACAAAAGAGTTGTATGACTAAATAATACTTTTATCAATTAAATATTAACTACCATTATCCAACTAATCAATAAGTCCTCAACGCTATAATTTTAGGGGATCTTCAGTAAGCTAAAGATAGTAGAGACATCTTTTGTTATTTTAGAACATTCCTTGTCAATGATTTCTATGCTAGGACAAAATACTGAAAGTATATGTCAAAGGATGTACCTGCAGGATCTAGGATTGTCTGCTGTGTTCACCTGTGTATACCAAATCTCCTGGTAGTATATAGCACATGGTAGGCAATTGATTAATATTGGTTAAGATAATATTTCATTATTCACATAACTAAACCTTTGATAAAATCATCATTTTGAAGACAGAATAAATCTAATTTTCCTGCAATTTCCAGGGAATTCATTTTATATTCCAAGAAATAGAATGAAGCCGCCATGTATGTGATTAAAAGTTTTGTTTGAAATTATTTTCTAAAAGTTATTGCCATTGAAATTGTGTATCACTTTCTCATTGAAATATGGTGAAGCTCAGTAATAGTGTTAAATATACAATTGTTATTGATTATTAATATTCAATCCCTATTTATGTAATCAAGAATACATAATTATAAACATTTAAGAAACTTAGGTTAAATTGACCTGCTTATAAGTATTCTTAAGCTTCTGCTGTATTTATATTATCTAAATAAATTCTTTTTTTTTTTTTTTTTTTTTGAGACAGAGTCTCACTTTGTTGCCCAGGCTAGAGTGAGTGCTGTGGCATCAGCCTAGCTCATAGCAACCTCAAACTCCTGGGCTTAAGCAATCCTGCTGCCTCAGCCTCCCGAGTACCTGGGACTACAGGCATGCGCCACCATGCCCGGCTTATTATTTCTATATATATTAGTTGGCCAATTAATTTCTTTCTATTTATAGTAGAGATAGGGTCTCGCTCTTGCTCAGACTGGTTTCAAACTCCGGACCTCGAGCAATCCGCCTGCCTTGGCCACCCAGAGTGCTAGGATTACAGGCGTGAGACACTGCATCTGGCCAATAATATAAATTCAGAGAGGGCACAAAACCTGAGAATAGTGCTATGTATTTGAGAATTATTTTGTTGTATCTGAATGAAATCAGTGACAACCCTAGACATTTTCAAGCAACAGTATAATTACTCCAAAATGCATTTTCTAAAAGTCTGTATGTCAGGGGTTTATCCTGTTTTCATCTTGAATTGCTGAGAATCCTTGAATTTCTTTTGCAATGTGCAAATTGAAGTTGTTATTGGTCGAGAGACTGTCTTAAAGACAAGGCAATGACATTCGCCAGAGATCCGAACTTTGATGAATACGTTTTTTCTAGGGTTTCTGGGAAGAGCTAACACATTCACTGGTGTTTACTCATTATGATTAGGATAAAAAGAAAATCAGACAGCTTCTGATATTTATTTTTAGACACATTTCAGTTGTATTTAGGAAGATTATAGAAAATAAGGCATACATGTAGGCTGAGTTCCATAAAATTAAACTTTAATTTTAAGATAGAGTGAATTGTAGTTTTACATTCTTCTGAATTGTTTTCATATTCTTAGGATATTTTATTTCTCTTTACAGCACAGACTCTGGGTGGGAATGATTTTTTTAACAGAATGATCATTACTAGTGTAACTAAAATAAAATTTTAAGACTCCTCCCCAACCAGCTGACCGAATGGACCCCCCCCCCCCCCAGGCCAAAGGAATATCCTAAAACTAAACTGCCTGCCAGGAGGAGTGTGGTCAGACATGCCTCATCATGCCCCCTTCTCTTCTTGGGGACATCCTTTGTAACCCATTAACAGGCCTAAGGGTATGCAAGACAAACCTACAGGTCCTCAATTTACACAACAAATCTATGTCTGCAGGCTTATCTCTGATAAATGCCTCCTTATGTGAAAACATTCCAAGCCTTTAGACAAAGCTTCAAATCTTTAACAATTACAAGCCAAAGAATCTTTAAACCCACCTATAACCTATAAGCCCCCAATTCAAGATGACCCACCTTTTTGGGCCAAACCAATGTATTGCCTCCCATGTATTGATTTATGACTTTACC
This sequence comes from Mirza zaza, assembly GCA_008750895.1. Classification (NCBI taxonomy): domain Eukaryota; kingdom Metazoa; phylum Chordata; class Mammalia; order Primates; family Cheirogaleidae; genus Mirza; species Mirza zaza. Next base: position 85,282 of record VSMD01054567.1, on the reverse strand, counting down.
TGTAAGCACTGTCTCCATGAAATATATAAAAGCAAACTGTAACCCAACCAGAGCAAGTCCACTTGCTCTAGGCTTCTTGGGCGTGCCTCTGAGTCTCCATCCTCAAATGTGGCTCAGAGTAAATCTCTTTAAAATTATTTTACAGAGTTTGGCTCTTTTTTTCCATTAACACTAGCATTGCATGTTTGATTTTTCGAAGCACATTTTCTTCTTGAATATATTCCTAAAGCCAAAACATGCAGTATTTCTTTTAGTCTATGAATTAATCAATGAAGCTTTTGTCAGTGATTTAGAGGAAGCTTAAGATATTTTTAGAAATAGTTTTTCTCAACTATGTAAATCTTGCATAAATATTAATATCTACATTTGCTAGAGGGGTCTTAAAAATCAGTTTATATATTGTCATTTCTTGTGGAATCCAATGATGTGAGTTTTGACAAATAAAATGAGGCTTTTTGTTTTTTTTGTGTGTGGAATGGTGTATTCTTACAATTTTATCAAGAAATGCATGATAATGATACCATTAATGTATACTGATGTGAGCAATATTACCTGGTTGTCATTGGTGTAATAGTGATGATATATCAATGACAATAACTTCCTTATAAAAAGTGAGATATTAAAAATGATTTCCTCTATAGCATCTGCAAAAACACACAAGAACACAAACTTAAGGTCTTTCTTTCCCAGCTACTTTTGGAAGAAAGGCAATTTCCTTAAATAGTATTTTTCTTTTTACATATTCACTTATGTAAAATATATCTGTTTGAAGATATACATCTTATGTTGAAGACATATATCTTTTGCCTTCAACTCAGAGTAAATTAGTAATCATTTTCTAATGACCTGTGGAAATATTCCACATAGCTTTGAGTTAGCGTGAAAGACAATGGAGGCATCTGTCTTTGATCAGAAGCAGACAGTGTCTGAAACAGGGTGTAGAACATCCTCAAACTTAGAGTTGTTCATCTGTGAAGCACAGACTTCTACTGCGGCTGTGTCTTACTTAGGCACGCAGGAAAGGCAGTTGAAGGGACAGCTGTGTTTATCTCGTTAGCTCACATGGAGCAGCCAGCAAGCTTCATAGAAGTAATTAGTTGTGTTCTCATTGCTGAGACTCCTGTCCGGCCGGGTAGGAGTTTTCAATGATGTCAAAGTCAATGTTGTAGGAATAAATGACAGAACATATAAAACCTTTTTATTTCTTGGATGCCTGCTGTAATAAGAAGCTTTTACTTTCTCTCTTTATTCATTAATAAAAGTCAGTGTATATTTGCATAACTTATTCTGATGTCCCATTAGAAAATTCTATCCAGAGAAATAGTCAATTCATTAATGAACAGTCTTAGAGAAAAAAAATCACTTTCTCTTTTGTTTCTGGGCAAAACATGATATTTTTAAATGTATTCTTAAACTGCATACTGGAAAGAGACTAAAAGATTTAGAGGAAGCAAAAGAATGAATCAGCACAAATTCTTTTACTTGGTTCCATGACTCAATGAGCCAATAGACAATCTTTCAACTTATGAGGTGTGGTTAGCAGAGCCCTATCAAAATTGTGGGTACCATGTATTATAAGACTTTTTAATTCATGCTAAAGGATGAAAATATCATGGATTTATCTTTCTCATGTCAATATTTACAGTTCTTGCTACTATGGCACCAACATATTGTTATTACTCCCCTAAGTGTGATAAGATAGCATTTTGTGAAATCGTGTTCCTCCAGAACCAAAATAGTCAAATATCAACAATTTTATATGATTCAACATAATATATTTTTAAATAAAACTAATCCTAATACTTAAAATTACAGTGGGCTAATGTTCAGGTCAGTATGAAAGAAAGAACTTACTCATCAGAATTCATATTCCCAATTAATATAATTAGGTCTTTCATTCTTTATTTAAGCAGGTTAACTTGAAATTCAGTAAGAACTGATTGTCCACAGTTCTCTTATTCAACCTGTGGTTCACAACTTTCTAGACATGAGAAGACAGGTAGTTAATGAGGCAGGGATAGTTGTTGCCGCTGGACTCTTACTTTTCTCACTTTATCTTTTACGTGTTGTCGTAATAATTGTTTCCAAAATTGTTCACATACTAGGCCACAAATCAGACCTCAACAAATTAAAAAAAAAAAGAAAAAAATTATACCATGTGTCTTCTCAGATCACAGTGGTATAAAATTAGAGTTCAATTCCAACAGAAACACTACTTCACAAAGTCATGGAAATTAAACAATCTATTGTTGAATGACTGTTGGGTCAAGGAGGAGATACAGAGGGAAAGTAAAAGATTCTTCAAAGGGGGCACAAGTTATCAAAATCTGTGAGATACAGCAAAAGCATTCCTGAGAGGAAAACTAATAGCATTAAATGCTCACATCCAAAAACAGCTCAACAATCAACAAACTAATAACCTGTCTCAAGGAACTGGAAAAGGAAGAGGAAATCAATTCCAAACCTAGCAGAAGAAAAGAAATAGTTAAGATCAGAGCAGAACTAAATGAAATTGAGAACAAAAGAACCTTACAGAAGATGAATAAAACCAAAAGCTGGTCTTTCGAAAAGATAAACAAAATTGACAGCCCCTTGCTAGATTGTCAAGAACTAGAAGGGAAATGACTCTAATAAACTCAAATAGAAATGAAAAAGGAAAGATCACAACAGACACCATGGAAATACAAAACATTACCTTTGAATACTATAAGAACCTATATGCCCCAAAACTACATGATGTGGAGGAGATGGACAAGTTCTTGGAAACATACAACCTCCCTAAGTTCAACGAGGAGGAAATAGAATCCCTGAACAGGCAAATATCAAGCACAGAAATTGCAGCAGCAAGTAAAAATGCTTTTCATTTACAGAGCACCTTTCTCTGGCATGGTGGAATCACTTTACTGACAGACTCTGATTAATCCTTTAAGCGTGATGCCCATATCCCTGGGAGGAATAATACAGACAATGAAACTCTTAGAACAAATATCTTTTTACTTCCTTTTAATATCATACCTATTTTATCCCACTCTTTCATCTCATATTTCAGGAGAGGTAGCAGTTTGATTTTATGATTCAGACTAAAGGGTCTTCAATTGTCTTCTAAATCATTTAATCTCTATGAATTAGTTTATAAAAGTCTCATCCTCAATTCTTTACCTAACTTATATTGATGATATGAAGGCATTTTTGTTGGTCTTTTCAATTTCTTCAGAGTACATAACATTGTTGTACATGAATTATGAAAATTTCCAGTTGACTAATTCTCATTGACTCACTGGGACATTAAAAAGTTGCTATTAAATTACCAATGCAATACAAAATTATATCATCTGCGTATTTTCCTCCTATCCCAATTGAAAGTAAAGCATCATATATATTATTTTTTTCTAAGTGTTAGAGATAATTGTCAAATAATAATGTCAAACATGCATCAGGTGGTATTATGAAGTAAAGCCTAAAAGACTTAGTTTCCCTACATAGTGTGAAGGTGTAATCAATTTCTTATTGACAATGAAATAAATTACCAAAAGACAAAAACAATCATGGCCATTGTACATTTACAAAAGAAAAGTATAGTGATCAACATTTTAGATGATGAGAAAAGAAATTTGAATTTTATAAGCTAAATCATTTCATATAAATGATACATCTGAAAATTCACTGCCAACCTAGTACAGGGAATACATGTGAGTAAATGTTAATCAGTTCTGAGATGTTTATATGAAAAATATTAAAATTATATGAAAAGGCTCAAAACCCTAACTATTTTTTGATTTCCGAGGGATACTGAAATCATTACTAGCTTAGCTAATACAGTGGCTGATATTTTTATATGATGTTTACACTTGGCTAATCCTTGTTCTAAGTACTTTGTAGCTATTCACTTGATATTCACTTTAATATTGTGATAGAGATACTGTTATCACCCTATTTATAAAAGAGAGAACTGACAGAGATGAGGAAACCAGTTTAGGTTTACACACTTGGTAAGTAACTGAACTTGGACTTGAATGGCCCTGTTTAATAGAGTAGCCATCTGCCAAGTGTGTCTGTTGAGCATTAAATATGTATCTAAACCATACTGATATGTGCTGAAAGGGTAAAATACACACCAGATTTCAAAAAAAAAAAAAAATAGTGTAAGAAAAAATGTGAAATATCTCATTTATTTTCATAATGATTACTTGTTGAAATAATAACTATTTTGGATACGTTAGGTGAAATGTTATTAAATTCAATTTTACCTGTTTCTTTTTACTTTTTTAAAATACGGTCATTAGGAAATTTAAAATTACATATGTGGCTCGCATTTTATTTCTACTACAAAGCACAGATCTACACTTTAGTCTGGCTCTAGAGGCTGCCGCCTTAAACTTAATGCCCCTTATTTAAGAGTGAAACTAAGTTTCAGATTGCTATTCGTGTTTAGTGGCAATCGAGGAGTCTCTTAATAATTTATACATACAGTATTCTTAAGTGGCAGGTAACGTTTGGAGATTTAAATTACACTCCTTGCTGCTTAAAATTTTGAGTATTTAAAAAGGAAATTTGGGAAGTAATTATTTTATCCCACAGTGATACACTGGAGACTCTTGATGTGGATGTGTAATATTAATATACACAACACAATTGATTTTCTTATTGGTCTTTTTAAGGAGCATTTTTCCTAATTTATAAAAAGAGTGCACTAGAAAGAACTTTCTAATATATTTTTCCTCCCAAAGAATAATGTTTGTGAATTTACGAACTAGCAAGACATGTATTTGTCATGAATGGCCCCAACAGTTGTCCCTGAATTAACAGCTGTGCCTCCTTTTACTGGTAATAAGATCCCTCTGTGTGGGCCTCAGTGTGATTTGGCAGCCAGTGGCAGCAAAGCTCTATTCATCCTTCTCAGACTGGAGAGAAAAACTTTCCTAAAGATGACTCAATGAGGAGAAGAGCAAAATGCCCCCAATTATATAAACATGATTTTGTTGGTCTCTTATATTCTTGAATAAGGATTACTGTCCCTGACCCAACATAATTCATTTCAGTTGTTAGAAAACATAGTTTTAGAATATTGGACTCAAACATATCCAAAAGATAGGGAGAGAGAACTTTTAAATCATGAAGCACTACCACTTTAATACATGACTCTTGGCCTGGGGGATGTGAAAAATGGTCCTGAGATTCTAAATCAGTTTATATTTTAATGTTTTCTCCCATTAGGCAATCTTGGAGTGGTCATATTGAAGAGAGTAGGTTTTAGAACCAAAGTGTTCTAAATAGTGCAAACCGATTGGCGAAGACTGTTTGCTTGGTTGCTGGCTGTGTCCTGTTTAATTTCAAGGTGAGACGATCACCATCACATCTACTACGATAAGTGTCCGGGAACATATTAAGTCATTGTGTTACTAAAAGCCTTTTTCTACCCAAAGGATCTAGGAGGGAGTGCTTTGTTCTCTATGGTTATTATTTGAGAATGCAGGAACAAGCTTTAGGTAAGTTACACGAGCTTAATTTTTCAGATTGTTTGTCTCTCTTTTGTTTTGAAATCCCTAGGATGTAGCAAAAGGACTTACCATCTAGACAGTGCTCTACAAGTGCTTATCCCAGGAAGGGCTGATTGAAAGAGACACTTTCCTTTCCGCATTGTAAATAGGTAGCACCATTTCTACAACTAGCATCTGCAGTGAGTGCTGACTGATCAACATTCTTAGCACAGCAACCCAAAGCCACTGCTGGCTGACAGGTGCTGGCATTTAAGAGGACCTGCATACCACTCCTCTGTTCTACACCATCTGAATTGTGGAGTTGGATTCCTCTGTTGCTCATTACCCAGGAAACTCAAATGCAAGCGAACATGCTTATTATAAATACATTGAGCCCACTTTAGTATTATTTACAGAATTCAACCATTTGTACTATCCGCGGAGAGTAATGAGATGGAGAATGGATTTGCATTCCACTGCATGGGCAATGTTTCCAAGTGAATTCCTACTAATGGTGGGATTTATTAAATTTAGAAGGGCATTAGATCTTTAAGAATATACTCCTAATATCAATGTTAACAATAATGACATAGTTTATTATTAATATTATAGGTGGCCACTATTGACCCATTATTTTATGTCAGATATAGAGCTAATATTTTAAATATATGATTTGGTTCTTAAATTATTAATAATAAGGTGACAGGTAGTATTTTTATTCTGTTTACCAGATGAGAAAACATACAGATATATACAGACATATGTGCATATGTGTGTTAATACTTATGCTAGGATTATTAATGTCGCCATCTACTATTACTACAAAAATGCTGAGTAAACATTCCAAAACTCAGTGCCACATAACAGTAAGCATGTATTTGTCTCATGCATGTGTGGTTTCTCTGGGTTTGGTTGATTCAAGCTGGACTGGGCTGTTTGGCTATAGGGCAAGCTCTCAGCTCTCATATGCACCATGAGTCTTTTATTTTTGTGGGCATGTTAGGCTACCTGGAGCACATTTTCCTCAAGGTGATGAGGGAGGCTCAAGAGAGCATGGCCCCTTTATACCTAGGTCTGGAACTGGCACACTGTCACCTGTACCCTTGGAAATTAGCAAAGACTCATTATATAGCTATCCCAAAATCAATATGGCTGGTGAATTATTGGGGAATGTGGTTGGCTTTTTGTGGGAGGAGCTGGAAAGCTACATCGTGAACTGTGGAGACTCAGGAAGAAATGAAAAACTGGGGACAATAATTCCATCTACCATAATCATGGACTTAAATTACTCGAGTACTCTTCTGTATTTTCCATTAACTTTCTATGAAAGCGTATTCCGTGATTAAAAAGAATTAAAATATATATTTTCATATGTTAAGATGAGTCTATTTTAAGATGATGAAGTAGGCGAGATGACATTTGAAGTTGCTTTTTGTAATATAGTTCTTTTTTTTTTAGAGCTTAGTAAATTTATTGTGACAAAATTTTATGTGACACGGAGGTCTTCAAAAGACCAGGGAAAACTTTTTATGCTTAGGTTCAGTGGAGAATGGGCAGCCATGGAGGAATGTGATTGGACAGAGGCCACCGTAGAACCTCATGGTGATAGGCCAGGAGTGGTGCTGGGGGGTGAACAAGGCCTTTCTGTTGAGATTCTCCTTCAGTTCTCAAAGTAGCGTTCCTTCCTCCTGGCACAGGGCAGGGTTCCTCTGTAGCAAGGGTCTTTATGACCTTGTCAGAGAATTTCCTATGGGAAGCTACACGGAAAGATAGGGAAGGTTAGAGTGATGTTTCTAGGTGTTTTGGCTGGCTTTGGGAGTTAGGTATTCCAATTTCTATAACCTGTCTTGGGGAAGAGGGATTCTAGTTTCTGTGACTCACTTCAGAGGAGAAGAAGGAGAGGTGAAATACGGGAGGGTAGGAGATCAGAGAGAAACGTTGCTTCTAAAGCCTCCAATCTCCTTTAGTTCAAAGTTCTCTGGGTGCTATGAGCCCCAAGAATTACTGGAATGTGAGAGAATGGGGAGGCTATGTGAGTTAAAAAAGGAATGAAGTAAAAATGTTACCTAGAATTGAAAAATAAATAGTAGGTAGCATAGGAATATGTGCAATGTGGAGCTACTTGCACATTCAACACTTGTGAAGGGTGAGGTGCTCTCCAGGCAGTGATTTAATTTATATTTTATGGTGCCTTCATCTTTCATTGGTTCCCTCAAATTCATAGCACGAGAATTCAAGATAACCACATAACTAGATTTCTGTGATTAAGTGGGTGGTTTTCGAATGAACTTCTCTGTTGCATGAATGGGCTTAACAAACTGTATTCAACATCCAGCATGCAGGAAATGTGACTAGGGCCAAAAGGCATCTATTCTTTCCGTGCCTTCAGAATGATTCTAATTACTTCATCTGGATGAGAATAGAAAGTTAATTCCCCCCTTTTTTTAAAAAATGATATTTATCTCCATATTTTCCCTCTCTTTTAATATGACAGTAGTATAATGTAGGGAAAAAGCTGGGGAGGAAAGAAGTAAATTCAATTTAAAAAAAATGTGTTGCCCGTCTAAACGTGGGGCCAGGGAGGGTGTTAATGGTACTAACATCTACCAGGGACTTTTCACATCATAGGCCCTTGCTTTACCACAGGCTGGAGGTTATAGGTGACTCCAAGACAGCAAAACAGAAAACTGATAGAATGAGGGTGGAACTCTGCCACCTTCCCAGGATCTAGCATGACTTTGGTTAGGTTATAGCCCCTACCTTGATCCTAGGCTAGTGTGTTTGAAACTACACCAGGATAGTTTCTGTCTGGCTGCCTCGCCTGAAATCGAGCCACCATTCTCTAGAGATAGCTACAAAGTCAGGTAACCCAGTGTTTTGTTGCGCTTGCTGCAAAATTAGATGCTATGGGTCCATAGACGGCGCTGAAAGTAAGTTTCTGTCATCCCCATGTTTCACTGGGACAGCTGAGGTGATGATTAATGCTCTGTTGAATAGTATGAGAAAGAAAAGAGAGTCTAACAAAGGCTCATATTTATCTGAGGTCCGCCAGCCATCTCATTTTAGTTCCCATTAATGGATAGATACATAATACTTTATAGGACGACATTTGTGCTACATTTTAAGGGGAGCTTGTCTTCTTGCATTGACCATGTTCCAGGACTGTCTTTCATCATGAAGGTATTATCCTTGAATCGTCCTGTATTCATCAATGGAATATGACAGGTTCTGAAATTTAAAGAAATGGTAATACAATTCCTTATTAGGTCAATTCTGTTATCTACATGCAAATTATTTTATTTTGAAATACTTTATGTATTTAAAGAGGCCTCACAAGCATTAAGTAATGTAACATATGCGGCACTTCCTCCATCTTGGCTCAGTTCTTAAGATCCACTTCAAATCCAGTGCAAGTGAGAGAGGAAGGTTAAGTGATACGATTAGGCAGTGTGGCAGAGTTACAGTCCTGAGTGCCAGAATAGCACTGGCAGACTTCTCAACTCAGACATTGCAACCACTAGGCATCCTGGCTGTGCTAAGCAAGGACTTAGTCACGTGAAGAACAAGAAATGATTTATCATAGTAGAGCACGGTAAGAATAAGATCACGAATTGGCAAAGTGCTTCATAACTTTCAAATAGCATTTAATGGTTATATAAAAGAAAGCATATTATGTATGTTAAACACATACAAAATATATATGAGAGTGTGCAACACACACGTGTTCTTGAAATATAATTTTAGGGCTACATGGATCTCGGATATTATCTCACTAAACAAATGTGTAAACTAATGTCCAGAAAGAAAAGTTAACATCACAGAAGAATCAGGTCTATATCTAATTTTATATGCTGATACTATGTTACCAGTTGGATAGTTGGGTACTTTAAGCAATCTTAAATTTGAGCTACTCTATTACAAAGCTTATTTTCTTCTTTACCGTACTGTCTTCTGGATGAAGAATTAATCCATGCGTGTTTACCAGGAAGTAGATATTAATTCCAAGTTCCTATCTCTTTTAATTGTTAATGTGCTATTTTTAAGTGGTTTATTTTTTAGAGAAGCACATCTAGAAACAGATTTCTTAAGGGGCAAATTCAGCAATGAGCTATTTCTATATTGGTCAAAAGGTACCCTGTTCAGGTGACAGGTACACTAAAAGCCTATACTTCACTGTGCAATTTGTTCATGTAACAATAAACCACTTGAACCTTTTAAATCTACTTAAATTAAAAATGAAAAAAATAGGAATCAGGTATCAAATCACTGCTAGTTTTCCTACAAATTACAATTTCCAAACAAATTATAGTGTGTAAACGGAAAAATAAGAAAAGTGTCCATGTATTTCACAAGGCAGTCATATTGATACAATGTAAACATAAGTTATTGATTTTGCATTTTGATCAGTGAAAATTCTCTGTAACATTGTCTCTCCTGACCTTTCCTCCATTTTTTTTCCTTCTCTCCCTCCCTTCCTTCCCCCTTCCTACCTTCCCACCTTAAAGGCCTAAGTTTCTAACATTTTCTCTTCCTTCTTTCCTCCTTCCCTCCCTACTTATTTCTCTCATCTCCATTCTTTTTTTCTGGTGATAATATAAATTAAGTCAGGAGTTCCTCCTTACATTAAAAAAAAAAATCACATTTACACTGAAGACCTTGCATGATTGGCAATATATCTAGTATTTGCATAGAAAGATTCGTGATATATCTTTTTAAAATGCTTACATCAAAGTCAGTTGATTCTCTATTATATTTTTAATTTCTGAATATCCCATAGTATGAGTTTTTTTCAATTATTAATCATTTCTGTTCTGTTGCTTTTCTAGCTCCAATGATTAGAGACCCATATTTTAGAGCGTATTTTAATTTATCTGGTTAAATACAGTCTGAATTTTATGGAAATCAATTCATTGTTTATTTCCATTCAGAATGCAGGGGCATCTAGTTTTCATGTGTAAAGGAAACAGTTTCTCATCATTGTAGGTATCATTTTAATGGTTGAACAAATAGCCAAGTAACCATGAAACACAACACATCCCCTATTATTAATATTATTCTGTTGGCATTTAGAAGATGTGGTCTTCCAGTATGTGAAGACAGTTGTGTCTCTGGCATAAGATGTAGTGCCTTTGACTTATGAAACATTCAGCGAGAATTGGTGTTGTGTGGATGTCCATCATATTTATGGAGGCTATGTGTGGGTTAGCTACTTTCTCAAGCAATTAACACAATGCTTCCATTTAATTCTTACAACAAACCTGCTGCAACATTCGTATGATTACAGTATCAAGGATATTCTATGAGATTTCTATGGGATGACTGAGCTCAAATGTAGAGCCCTAACAAAGCACTAAAAATATCCCAATAGCATTCTATGAAAAAAAGTTATTTTAGTATTTCAAAAGGCTACTCGTATAGGTATCAGTGGCAAAACTCAGAAAATAACTTCCTTTCACTGATGAATTTTCATTTGTTTTTATTTCAAATTAAATTTGATGTGGGTCAGAAAACATAGATCTTTTCATTAATTAAAACCTATGAAAGAACCAATGGAATCATAAACTCTCAATATTATAAGTAAAACAACTGAGATTCAGCAAGTGAAATTTGTTTCCGTAGAAGTTTTGGTCTAGTGAGTGTCAGGATCAAATTCCAACCTATGGATGTCTGGCTCCTAAAGCTACTCTCCATCATGCAAACCTCTTCCCGAAAGAGAGACAAGAATAATAGATAAATTAAAATGTAATAACTTAAGTGGATTAAGTCACAAGTTGTCAATAGTAAATGAAACCTAGATTATATTTCAAGGGCTATTTTCATGAATTTTTCATCATATACCAAGGGAATAAGCTCCATAGATGCTTTTCTTTGGAAACATTTCTGAGTAAACCATGAATCATAACTTTAGATTCAGAAGTTTTAAATTTATTCTTACTTTGGAAAGTAGCCCAGATCATCTTAATGTATATTAATAATTAGCTAATATTAGTTGAATAGTTCATTTTTTTTGGGCAGAAAATTATTTCACACACGATCTTTTGAATGGCTAAGACAATGCACTTTTTTGTAACATATGACTTTTACCTGCACATAATATCAAGATCCCTTCTTATTGAATTGGAGCTGGCATAGGAAAAAAACAAAATGACATCTGGTGACTTTAGAGCCTGCTCTAATAACATAAGGATTCTGAAAATAGAGTCCATTGCATAAGCCCAGGGCTAAGATCACTTGATTGTACCTCTCTCCAGTGGTTAATGTCACACAATTTGAAGACACATGAATCTTATATTATTTTTGCATCTGTAAGGACATACTATATTTTTCAAGAGCTAAGTGTCATTCAAGACTCCTCCCTGTGAAATCACATATTTTTATATATTGGAAAACAGGGTGAGTATAACAATAAAATTTGTTTAAATATTAAACTTTGTCTTTGGAAGAGAATATCAGAATAACACAAAAGTATTTTAATAATATAAATAAGGCTTTACAAAGGTATCAGAAGTAGGGAAATCCATGCCTATAAACTGACAGGATACTTACAGACATTGTGAATTAAATGTAAGGAAAACCATTAGGAACCTTTTATAAACTGTGTTTTGAAACTATAAATTCTCAAATTGCTTGGAAGTTCACCATTGATGGAAATACTCTTCTAGACATTGGCCTAGGCAAAGAATTTATGAAGAAGACCCCAAAGGCAATCACAGCAACAACAAAAATAAATAAATGGGACCTGATCAATTTAAAAAGCTTCTGCACAGCCAAGACACTGTTACGAGAGCAAACAGACAACCTACAGAATGGGAGAAAATTTTCGCAAGCTATACATCTGATAAAGGGCTGATAACTAGAATATATTTAGAACTCAAGAAAATAAGCAAGAGAATATCAAACAACTCTATCAAAAAGTGAGCAAAGGACATGAACAGAAACTTTTCTAAAGAAGACAGAATAATGGCCAACAAACATGAAAAAGGGCTCAATATCTTTAATCATCAGGGAAATACAAATCAAAACCACAATGAGATATCACTTATCTCCAGTGAGAATGGCCTTTATCAAAAAGTCTCAAAACAAAAAATAAATCTTGGCGTGGATGTGGACAGATAGGAACACTCTTACACTGCTGGTGGGACTGAAAACTAGTGCAACCTCTGTGGAAAGCAATATGGAGATACCTTAAAGTGATACAAGTAGATCTACTGTTTGGTCCAGCAATCCCATTAGTGGGCATCTACCCAAAAGAACAAAAGTCACTCTATGAAAAAGACACCTGCACTCGAATGTTTATAGCAGCACAATTCACAATTGCAAAGATGTGGAAACAACCCAAGTGTCCATCAATACATGAGTGGATTAATACAATGTGGTATATGTATACCATGGAGTACTATTCAGCTATAAGAAACAATGGTGATATAGCACCTCTTGTGTTTTCCTGGATAGAGCTGGAACCCATTCTACTAAGTGAAATATCCCAAGAATGGAAAAATAAGCACCACCTAATGGCAGATGCAGCAGTAGGAGTTAGCCCAGGAAAGAAGGGGAGGGCAGGGTGGGGGTGTTCTCTGGGACAGAGTGCACCTGCTAGCTTGGCTCTCCGCCCAGAGGAGACTGAGGTACAGGAGAGGGGAGGGAAGTGAGATCGGGCAGGAGAGGAAACCAGGTGCCCAGAACACAGGGGCGAGTAGCCTGTTTTGGACTGGGTAGTAAGAGAGCAATGAGGAACCATTCCATTTTAAGAGGTGTGATAAATAAGGTAATGAAATTTGACACTGTCTTGATTTCTCAGATGAAGATGTTAGAAAAGAAGCTTCTCATTTATGAGAAAGGGTCGATCATTTCTAAGGAAACAAAGATATTCTTGATATTCTTGCAATTGTCTTTATCAAGACAAGAATATCAAGATGGTAAAACTTGTATATGCAGTGTGGGATTTTCACACTGCATATACAAGAATATCAAGATGGTAAACCTTGAATATCAAGGTGGTAAATCAAGAATATCAAGATGGTAAACCTTGTATATGCAGTGTGGGATTTTCCAAAATATTTCTGACAAGAAATGTGATCAAAATTATCCAAATGATGCGTAAAAATATCTAAGAATAATATATTATTTAAAAATTGAACAACATGAAGATTGCATTTGACTGTTTATTAGAGAAGAAAGCATTGTCATCAGGGAAGAGTTCCCATATGACTTACCTCGATAAAGGGAGTTTAAGAAAAAGTATAAATCCAACATTAAGCAGATAATTTCTAAGAGCACAAAAGCAGTTTTTCAAGAAACTGCTGCGGAAATCTGTGCAAAATGCTTCTCTAAGCCTTTTTAGTAAACTTTTCCTAACAGTGATACCAGTTAATTTTCACATAAGCCTCAGTATTTTTATTAGTCTCACAGGCTAACCTTCGCATCCCTGTTAACAAACTTCTAATCAGTGGAAGTTTTCCCCAGTCTGGGGCTGCTAAGAACTTTCTGGATCAGTGGCTATGATTTCTCATAGAAAGATTTCTTCAGAGATGGTAAAATGAATGTCTGCACCCCAGTGAATTTCCTTTCCCCTATTAAAGAAGGTTTTAGTCTTCAACCTATCTATGTGTACTTTCTTCTGTTGAGCATACAAGCCAACATTAAATGATAGAAATATTTTCTTTAAGCACGGTAGCTATTACTCTGCTTGGGGTTAGCGTCAGGGAGACAGAGGGAGATAGGGAAGGAGAAGAGAGGGGAGAATGGGAAAGGAAAATGAAACTTACTTATACTGTCTTTCCAAATGGTAATGCTGTAGCGATTATAGCCACATAAAATGCCTCTCCTGCATTATCATTTGGTAAAATATGACCCATTCTTCCAACATAAAACAGATACATAGATCAGGTCCTTTAAAAGTGAAGAAAAATTTATTTGGAATCAATTAACAACAATTGACTAACTAAAAATTAATTGTTAACAATCGATGAACAATGAAATGCAACATAGCACCTATTGTGTTGCATTTAATTATTAGTTACCCAAAATTACTGAATGATCAAGGACTTCTAAGATTAAAAAAGTTAGTACTTGTCTTACTTGTTTTTCTGTGTTTTGCTAGGTTTCTAAGATAACAAAAACTTTTATATGGCAGTGCCTATATAATATTTTCCAGTGAGATGCTTGAACAGCAAATTATACAAAACTTAAAATATATATTTTCCATATCTATATATGTATAATTTGCATGCTTTTTAAATCATACCGCATCCTATAGAATTAAATGTGCAGACAGAGGGCAGAAAATAAGTGTGGACAATAAACATTTGCCTAAGAGGTCTGTTAAAATTTAGTCTAGGGAGCACTTGGTTAAATATTGCAAGTGTGGATGGAATGCATGGTGCTGAGTTATAAAACACCTTATACTAATGAGCATTGGTGTAATTGAGTACAGCTTCTTGGCAGTACTTCACAGAATTGTTCCTTTTGGTTCTGAACCCATTGATTATAGATTGAATCTTCCACATAATTACAAAAGATTAGAAAATAGTCTCAAAGAATGCTGTAAGAGACTCTACTCAATAGTTCATTGCATGGAAGTACTGACAACTGTTGAGTGTGGTGCACGGCTGAATGGGTGCATGATCACCCACAGCAAAGGCAGCAACAGCCACTGCTGAAGGAACAGGAATAGAAAATTAAGAATATTCAAAACAGCTGATGAGTTTAAAGATAGACTGATTTGATGTACCACTGCTGAATATTGAGTAGATGTGCAGAGACTAAATGTCTCTGGAATTAAAACTTGAGTGTTTCTTTTTTTTTTTTTTGAAAAGCAAATTATGTGATGCTAGTGGACTATTTTAAGGATTTAAAAACTCTTAGGGCCCCTGAATTTTTATGGGAGAGGAGACAGTTGGAAGGTGTTTGCATGTTTTCTTGCTTTATTATCCAGAGTTATACACATTTATTTACTTTTTATGTCTTTTTTTGATTTTTAGTTTTTTTATTTCAGCATATTATGGGGGTACTAATGTTTAGTTTACATATATTGCCTTTGCCCCACCCGAGTCAGAACTTCAAGCGTGTCCATCCCCCAGATGGTGTGAATATACCCATTAGGTGTGAATTTACCCATCCCCTCTCCTCTACCTGCTCGGACACCTGAAGAACGTTACTACTATGTGTGCACTTAAGTGTTGGTCAGTTGAGTCAGTTAATACCAATTTGCTGGTGAGTACATGTGGCACTTGTTTTTCCATTCCTTTGATACTTCACTCAGTAGAATGGGCTCCAGCTCTATCCAGGATAATACAAGGGTGGTGGATCACCATTTTTTTTGTGGTTGAGTAAAACTCCATGGGATACCTATACCACATCTTATTAATCCAGTCATGTATTGACGGGCACTTGGATTGTTTCCACAACTTTGCTATTGTGAATTGCACAGCAATGTACCTAACACAGACTGCCTAACATTGGACTGAGGAAAATAGTCAAACCCAGCGTGCTAGACTGTGAGCAAAGACCCCCATGTTAGATCCCAGATAGACGTACAGTCAAACTCACAGGGGAGACACGAGATTAGCATTCATCTAGTGCAAAATAGGTGCCAGTAAACTCTATGAATACACATTACTGTACATTTTAGACATGAGAATAGGGGAGGGGGGATTGCCCAAAGCCAGGTAGCTACATAGACATAGAGCTAAGATTCATACTTAACTGTCTACATCTTGTTGCTTCCAAACCACAGACTTTGTTATATCTTGGGTATTATAAAGACCGAGGAAAAACATCATAAGTTAGATCATCTTCACACATGAAAAACAGTGGCAGGATGGATTTGTGACTGACTTAATATCCACAAACAATATTAATTATTGTGCACTAAGCGTTGATCTAAGCACATGTTATTTCATTTTGCAATTAATTCTTGTAAGAATCCTGTGTGGTGGTTTTCCTATGATGACCTTCTGGAGGTGGTGATTCTGATGTGCCGAGAAGTTACATAAATTATTTGTGGAAGAGGAATCAGAGCCAGACAGTCTGACTTATGAGCTGGGCGCCTCAACCTTTAATGCAACTGCTGTCTAATCTCGGTACATATCGGACGCTTCTATCTACTGTCTGTCTGTGTTATGTTCCGCCAGTCCCCAACACTTGAAAACTCCAGGTATGTGCTAGCCTTGGAGTTGAGAAAGGAGCAGGGAGAATTTCTATGGTACAATTTACAAAATTTGTAGAACATTTCAGCTGCAGATGTCATGTTAATTTAAACATGACATTTTCTACTTTAAAGTTGAGCGACAATAAGGCCCAGCATCACCCAGTAATTAGGTTTGCTATGAGGAATGATCAGTTATTAGAAGTGGCAACTGGTCTCTCGACTACATTCCTCATTGCCACAAACAAGTGAGCTATTCAGGCTTTAATTAGTATACAAAAGACCTTGCCTTAAAAAAAACGTTAAAATTAAAACAAATATGTCTCTTAAATGGAATACTAGCTAAACTATTTTTATGTCATTGCTTACCATTTTATTTAAAGAATTATTTGGGGGAATTATTTTTCATGCATGAATTACATAGGCCTCAGTGTTTTAGGATTAATTGCAGAATCTGTGCATGCTTCAGAGTTTGGGGCCAAGATGGAACATGTGTTAAGAAAAAAATAAATGAGGCATAATGTGCTTCTTTTAAAAATCTTCTCATACATTGAAGAAAACCAGATAGAGCAGAATTTATAAAAGAGCATAGTCTAGATTGGCTTCAGCCTCAGATCAGAGAGAGACTCAAACATCATCACAGGAATATTGATGCCTGAAGTGCCACACACTGCTATATTTTAAATGGTCTCTAAATATGAGTCTTGTGTCTAAAAGCAGAAAACTACCAACCACCAATTTACATCTCATTGCCAATAAAATAAAATGAGGTATCTGTGGTGTTCAACAGAAAATCAGGGAGCGTGATGAATACAGGCGATGCCTCACCGGCAGTGAATATTTATTAATTACTTAATGTCTTTTCTTCACCTACCATTCTTATCTGAAATATTGTAAAATATTTTAGCCAAATTCATGTATGTTTAAATGAAGTGCTTGCCTTCAGAACAAAGAAGAAAGAAAATAAAAATAAATCATGAATGGAGATTTTTTTTTTAACCCCTTATAAAATGTAATTGCTGAAAAAAGATTCTCACTGATTTCACTAAAAGCTGAGGTCATGAGGGCACAAGTTGTTGGGGCTTATAAGTGGCTGTTAAAATCCTTTTTCGGAAGCAAATGGGTTGTGCGTTTTTCTTCTGTCTTACACATCTCCCTGCGTAATGTCCGTTTCATTAATATTTTTTTATAGTTCCATGTGCATGCCAGTGTTGGTGGTTCTTCTATTTCTCAGGAGTCCCCTGCACCTGTGGGATTAGCCACAGTAAATGACCTATGCTGTAATATGTCTTCCGTATAGTTGTTGAGTGCTTGAATTTAGGGATACAACTGAGCAGGGTCTGGATTTTGGTGTTGTCACTGTTTGGTTTAAAACTCAGTCCTTCTTGTATTTGAGGATCATGGACAACATCTTTAATCATTTCCAAGTGATGGTTTCTCCATTTACAAAATCAGGGTAATACTCCACATTGTAGGATTTTTGAGAATTAAAATGCTCTAGTTTGTGTGATTAACTGGGACCAAGTACATGCTCAGTCAAAAAAAAAAGTCCATTTACTCTTTCTTTGTTAGATCAGTTTGTATTTTTCATGAAAGTGTGGGACCCTGAGTCTGTGGATCAGGTGAGGTTACCAGGGCCCCATGAAGCAAAAGGACTTGTCCAAGTGGGACAGGACTGGGGAGATGCATGTGAACAATTCAGCATCTCAAGCAACCAAGCTCTCCGGGGCTGTCCAGGGTAATCAACTCCGTGGGCCTTGGCTGGTCTCTAGCTCCAGAGCTTAAACGAGTGCTGTGTGAAGTAATGGTGTGGATAACAGTGTGGGGCCTTGTGGTACCTGACATATTTTGCATTGCGGTACCTCCTCAACACCAGCTCTCAGACCATCTCCAGACTGGAAGTCTGAGAACAAAGTTTTCCACCCATGCATTGCACCCCTGTAGCTAATCCTGGGTGCCCCATTATGAAGCTACTGTGTTTCCCAAAAATAAGACCTACCTATAAAAATAAGCCATAGCGGGATTTCTAAGCATTTGCACAATAGAAGCCCTACCCAGAAAATAAGACCTAGTGATGGGCGTGGCTACGCAGCGCATCTGCACAACCCATGCATTTCATCACGGAGCGGTAAAGAAGATGAGCAGCCCTTCTCATCTGCCCCATCATGACAGCTACTATCCCAGAGGTGACTGGAAAGGTGCGGGCAGCCCCATCCACAAGGTCGGCTCCTCCTGTCAGGTCCTGGCCATCCTGTGCGTGCTGCAAGCTGAGGCTTTGAGGGGAAAATAACACATCCCCTGAAAATAAGCCCTAGGGTGTCTTCTTGAGGGAAAATAAATATAAGACCCTGTCTTATTTTGGGGGAACATGGTAACTGCTGCAGCGCTTCCTCCCCATGTCTGCTCTGACTAGCAACTGCAAGATGACATAATCATCAGTGAGCAGAGGGAAGGCTGGGCTAGGAGTAGTGTTCAACAAAGGCTACCCAAACACATTCTTATCTTTTCCACGTGGTTTAAAAAAATCTCCTGAAAGAAGAGAGAACGCCCTCATGATCTGGAGAGATCTGATCTTGCCTGGTGGTTATATAAATATCCACTTCTAATAATTCAGTGTCCAGAATTGATTTCAGAATTTCCAATATCAGTTGAAACTTGAGGACTTCCATTTCAGTGTTGAATATTTTACCACTTGTGAGCCTAATTTAGTCATCTTTACAAACATAAATTTCCAATGCTGTCAGTATGAAATTTGCTCAAGGGTTGGAGAAGGACCTCAGTAATTTTAGATTTAATGGAGTTATATCTTTCTAGTCTCCCTGCCAACCCAGAACACTTTGCCTGGATTATTCTTTTCATGTATATGGAGAGAGAATTGCGGTTTAAATCTTTGCAGATACATCTTTGTTTAAACCTCTATTAACATTTCAATCTATTTCCCTTCATTCTATTCTACTCAGTCCCTTTGAAAGTTGAAAAACCTGTGCCCCTGTTTTAATATAGGAATAATGGATATTAAAAACAAATAGGAAAAAAGAGATATTAGAGAAAATAAAATATACAGGAAAAAAATTGTGCAATGTAGGAAAGACTAAAGGTTAAAGTATTGGAGGGGACAGCCTCCTATTGTCAAGTGAAGGTATTTGGTCTATTAACAACAGTTAGCCGTTAAAAGTGTTATTTTAACCATTCTTTACAGATTCTAAATACAAAAATAAATAAAATGTGCTGTTGGGTTTCTTCTCTTTGAAAGCGTTTCAATTACAATGTAACAGCACCCATTAAGTGACCTTGCAGGGAACATTTTCCTAGACTGAATGCTACCTGTGTTCGTATTTGTATTGGGAATTGAGCTTTTGGTTATGGAAGTAGAGGGAGATAAAGGTTATGTATTTGAGACTGACTTCTTCAATTATTACAGACCACAATGACAATGTTCAAAGAAGTGAAAGAAAATGCCCTCTTTGTACAAACGAACCGGTACTCAAGTCGACAAATATGAATTATGCAACTGATTTGTCCCATATGCACTTGACTATCTTTTAGTAGATGTCAAGACATAGAGAACCAATCCTATGATAATCCTCCCAAAATTATCTAAAAATTTACAAATTATGTAATATACTTGTCTACAATCATAAGGTTTACTAATTGCATGGATTTATCATACCAGTTAACCTTTTCCTATCTGTTGGAACTTTTAAACTCTTCAATTTTGTTCTGAGCCGAAATTATTCATGGTCAAATTCAATGCATGGAAATATATCACAAAAATGGACACAAAGTATTCACTTTGGAGGTGTGATTTCACTCATGTAAGAATGTTCTCCTTGGGCTGGCTAATGCCTGGGGTTAAGCCTTTACCTCCACAGTTACAAATGAGGTATCTCCGGGATGAACCTAGGCAAGACAAGGCTTGCTTGCAGTTCCCACTGCAGTTTGGAGGCCTGCTATTAATATTTGACACTCTTCAAAGTGCAGGCTTTGGGCCAGCTTGCATCTGATAATGACTAGAAATCCCAGGAGCAGGGAGCCAAGTGAAATGTATGAGGATGTGAAACTGCAAACCCACAAAGCTGGACAACCCATACCTAGTTTTAACTTAGTTCCAGCCAGTAATATCTATGCCATTGACATAAAGATTTCATTCATTTTTTCTCATTATTAAATGACAAGACAAATAGTATAATCTTGAGTACATTGTTCTGACGGAGGCAGCAGATCAAAGACAAAGCACTAAGTGAGAAGGCAGGAATCAGAATGTAGTTCCAGCTGTTATAGCCACTGCCCAACTCCCTCTCAGCCTCCACTTAGGTGAGGCCCAGGCACTGAGGACCTTGGGCTGATTGGCTGGAGTGCACCTTCACCTGCATGGTTTCGGGTATATCACATAACATTTCAGTTTGGGTTTCCTCTTCTGTCAATGGGCATCATCATATTTCTTACCAAATAAAATTTTTCTTGCATTATGTATATAGCACAAAATAAAATATACTTAGTGATAGGTATATTTTACCTCTCTACAATATTTCAGGTGGAGGAGATGAATTTGCTGATCACTTATGGCGTGGGAACGCTGTGACTCAGCTGTATTATTGGATTTTTACTTAGATAAATTTATGAAAAAGGTCCACATATATAGTTAAAGCTATGGGTATGATTTCCAAACATGACCATGTGACCTTCACATTTGACCTAATTCTTTCTAATATGAAGTTGTATTTGGTTTAAAAAAAATCAAAGAGAATTTTTAAATAGTTGTTTTGTAAGAAAGAATCCAACTATGGCACTTTTTTTCTGCCTAAAAATTACAACATGTATATAATAAAACTATATAGTGTCTATGGAAAAAAATAGCTTGAGTACATATGTCCTAAGTTCAAATTGGTGGACCATGTGAAAATGCATATAACCAGGAATCTTGGTAACTAATATTAACTAGAAAATGATACAGCCTAAATCCATGTCCTTTCTTTTTTTTTTTTGCTTTCAAATTAAAGAAAGATAAGATGCTCATCTGCAAATCTATGAGTCATAGCAGAGCTACATTGTGCAAAAATATACAGTAAAAAATAGCTGTACATGCAGAGTTTATTTTCAATATCTACCAAGAAAGTGAAATGTAGGTGTTGCTAAGCTCAGTAGCACAAAACTAAAATGTCTTAGAATATATTCATGATTTAGCTACGGGTAGACCAAAATCTACAATTCTGATCCTCAGATGAGATTCCTTTAAACTAAAAATGTTCATATTTTATATATAATGAAAATAAAAGTGTCAAGGCTCTTTTTAAAAGTTTTATTGTTTAACTGACACATAATAATTGTACATATTTATGGGGTATAATACATTGTTTCAATACCTATGTACATTATGTTATGATCAAAACAGGGTAATTAGCATGTTCATCATCTTAAACATTCATCTTTGTGGTGGGAACATTCAAAATCCTTCTAACTATTTTGTGGTATACATTATTGCTAACTCTACTGTGCAATGGAACACCAGCACTATTTTCTATCTAACTATAACTTTGTACCAATTGATGAACCTCTCCCACACCCTCCTCCCCCTACTGTGATGTCTTTTTAAAGAATATAGCCTAGATGTTTGTGCCATTGTGATGTGAAATAATTGGTATTGAGTGGGCTATAAATATGGACTGAGAAAAGTCACACAAATAGAGGCAAGAGTGCAATCTCTGGTGTGAAGGAGTCAAGAGTTCATTTTATTGTTGTTTGTATGCTTTTTGAAAAGAGCTTGTTTTCAGTCTTGATTTCCATTTACTAGCTGAGTACCTGCTACAAGTCACTCCATGTTCCTGACCTTCCATATGTGAACTGTGATATGGGGCTATCACTGTGAAACATGCTTTACTGGCCTATGTGAAAAGCTGGATGGTAATTATCCTTATATATTAATTGTTATCATTAAGGATGGTTATCATATGGTGGACATTTATAATGTGCCAAGAGATTTGCATATATACTCAATCACAAAAGCACTTCATAACCAATATCATTTTACAGTTGAATAAATTGAGGACATTTAATTAAGTGCAGGGTCACAAATTGAAGCCCAGATTTGAAAAGATCTATTTGAACCCCCAAACTGGAATTTTTATTGCCCTACTGGCTTTATTATTTTTAATTCTCCTCCCTATGGGACCTCTTTCTAAAAGACTGGCTTCTGAGGTCATGTTGTTGCCTTTGTGCTAAACATTAAACAAGGTGAAATCAGTTCCTTATACATTTAACAATAAGCATTCTTGGATGGAGGTGGGGAGATAGATGTCTGTGGAGAAGACAGGGATCTGGAAAGCGATCCATTGCACCACGAGAGGTAGCAACCCAACTCTGAACCCAGGTGTTTTCTGCAGGGGAGTTTGTTTTTTTTTGTATAAGATGAGGGTAGTCTACTCTGGGGAGGAGATTCTCTCTTCATGGTTAGCCTCTGTGCTCACCACACACATTGCAGTCTACATTGCTTTCTCAGGGAGCTAAAAGCTCAGCCCATGTTGTGGCACAGCAGGTGACACCAGCACTCATCACTGGAAGAAGCATCATCATCAGGAGCAAAGGATGTGTCTAAGGAGATGGCAGGGCAGGGAAAGCAAAGTCAGATTTGGCTGCAGGAAAATCTCTTTGCAGGTGGTATTTACCCTATTTAGGATAGAGAGTAACCTTTGATTGAGAGAGAATGACAAAAATAGGCCACGACTTAAGTCTTATAATGACACCTCAGTGGACATATAGAAATACATTTATCGGGTGTCGGGTAGGTGGGGGGGGGGAGGAGGGGATGGGTATATACAAACACAGTGAGTGAGATGTGCAATGTTTGGGGAATGGTCACGCTTAAAGCTCTGACTCAAGGGGGGAAGGGGGGCATGGGCAATGTACATAATGTTAACACTTGTACCCCAATAATACGCTAAAATAAAAATAAGATAAAATTATTTAAAAACAATTACAACAGGATTTTGGGCACAATGCATGAAAGTAGAACTCTTTTTTTTCCTTTCTCCAGGTAAAAGAGCCATAAATACGTGGGTGTTTCTCTCTCTCTCTCTCTCATAGCAGAATGAATTGCTTTGAGTTTCAGAATACCAGGTTAGTGATATTTAAATCCCTCCCACTTGAGGTCATAATTAGTTATAGATAATATAGGAGAGCCAAAGCTTGCTTATTTTGTATACTGCCTCAGGTGGAAACAGAGAGGCTGGATTCAAAAAAGCATGATGCTAATGTGCTCATCTTCAGGGTAGTCAATAAAAATGGATTTTTTTTTTTTGCTTAACACATAATTCCATATTATAGGCCCACTAAGTTGTCAGAGATGCTGAATGTGTGGCTAATTATGCTGCAAGCCTATGATTGTAGTAAATGTCCATGAAATATAATATGTGGGGGCACCATTTTCTACAGGCACAATTAAGTAAGGTCCCAGTGAGGGTCACAGAATGGCTTGTTGCTTCCCTTGCTGCTACAAGGAAAGAGAAAAGGATGTTTGTTTAAAAGTCATGGACTTATTTAACAACTGATTGGGGGAAGTAAGGTATATTTATTTTCTCATTGGAAAAAAAAAAAAAAAGACAGAAACAATGAGCTGGAGGGATGAACCCGGGAAGCCATCGGCCTGTGCTATTTGGAAGCTGAAGATGATACCTCCTCAGTTCCCATGCCAAGGAATCCCCCAGGGTCATCTTTGGGGAAAGGGCTCTGGCATCTGCATACCTCAGTTAGCAGGATTTATTTCTTATTTACACTTCCCTTTGGTTTTATACATTCACGTCTGGATTTTTCAGTGATGAAATGTTGCAATGGAGACGATTTATAAAAATGCTAAACCCCACTTGCTGGAGAAGCCTGAAAGATGCTGGAGGCATGTAGTTGATGTTTCCTGTGTTCCCTCGAACGGAACATGATACCCGTTTTGTTCTGGACATTTATAACCCTTGGTTAATGTTCCTCTTCTCTAATGATATGGGGTTTAGGACTGTGCATAGGGAAATAAGGAAAAATAAATTAATGAGTTTCATTAAATATACATGGTGGTGAGTTTTCTCTTTCAGGCTCTGAATGCTGCTTTTAGTAATAAATGTTTTAAAAGGCTTATGAACTCTTCTGTAGAAATTATCCTATGAGACAGAGTTAGTTTTCCTTTGTTGTTTAAAAATATAAATGATGCATATGAATGAAAATATTGGTAAACCCTGAAGTATGCTATAAATGTAAAGGATCCAAAAGTCATGTCAGGTTCCACATTAGGCTGAGCAATTTTAAAAATATATATATTTTTATTTCGGCATATTATGGGGGTACAGATTTTAAGGTTTCAATAAATGCCCTTACCCCCCTCCCCCCACAAAATTTTAAAAATATTAATAGGACCATTAGCATCTATTTTCCACCCTTGGAAAATATTTTAAATCTAGGACTTCAGTTAATTCCTAAAGAGTTCTAAAAGTTTTAAACAATGGAAGCAGTTAAGAACTTATGGGCTCTGCTAGTGACTCTGTTTGTATGTACAGGTGTCCATTTGTCAGATTTTAGTTGAAAAATATGATGCTGGTTATTGCATATCTATACCATTGCATACCCACATGCAAATGCATTACAAACATTAGCATTGTGGTTATTTTAAAAAATCACAAGATAAACATGTTGCTTCCAAATATTGTGAATCTTAATTTATCCTTTTCCCATATGTGACTTTTTTAAAATTTCAGAGTATTACAGGGAACAAATGCTTCGGTTACATATATTGCTTTTGCACTGCCCGACAAGTATGCCCTTTCCCCAGACAGCCTGTACTGCATCCGTTAGGTGGATTTACCCATCCCCTCATTCCCCCTCCCACCTGCCCAATACTCTATGAATGTGACTTTCCATATGTGCACTTTAGTGTCGATCAATTCAAACCAATTTAATGGTGAGTACCTGTGGTGTTTGTTTTTCCATTCTTATGATACTTTGATTAGAAGAATGGGCTCCAGCTCCATTTAGGATAATACAATAAGTAGCTCCTCATTTTTTATGGCTGAGTAGTACTCCATGGTACATGTATACCACATTTTGTTAATACACTCATGTACTGATGGACACTTGGGTTGTTTCCACATCTTTGCAGTTGTTGTAAATTGTGCTCCTATAAACATTCAAATGAAGATGTCTTTTTTATAGAGTGTCTTTTTTCCTTTGGTTAGATACAAGGTAGTGGGACTGCTGGATCAAATGCTAGGTCTACCTTTAGTTTTTTGACGTATCTCCATGCTATTCTTTATAGCAGTTTCTACAAGTGAATATGCTCTCTGAATGTTGACCATTGCATCTTTTCTACTATTTGGAAATAGTTCTAAGTGTCCAATACAATCTCTTAGAAAAACCACTACCATAGCTTTTAATTCTAAAGAGGAGCATTATGAAACTGGTGTAGTCCAATGTAAAGCTTTTCTGATTGGACAATACCACTCAGGTTTGTCTAACCTAGCTATCTGCCTTTCCCTTGAAGGACAGAGGGTCCCTGATTGTGAAAGAAGTAGTATCCGTCCATAAACTCCCTCTCAGGAAATTACCAGGTTGATCTTCCTTGAAGAAAACACTATGAATATGTAAAATAATGATTTACTATACGCTCACTCTGGTTTAGTCACAGTGCTAATGCTGTGCACGTATTATCTCATATGGCATAGGAAATACATTAGAGTGCCTAGAGAAATTCCAAGCACTCCAAGAACCACAGGAGCTCCAATATGAATATAGTAAAAGGAATTAGGAAAAAAATCAAGTTTTATGGAAAAATAATAAATAGAACTATCAGAGGCCATGTATAGTATTATCAAAACAGTCATGGGCTTTTTATTTGCAAAAAATAGATGATCGACCTGTGTGCCATAGTTTGCCAATGCCTGATATAGATTATTGATTAATTATTGCAAATGCAACTATTAATTCCCCATAAGGGATTTTAATAAAGGTAATTTTATGATAATGGAATATATATTTAATGCATATTTATATTTATACATAAAATATATTTTATATGTATAAACTGGGCCTCAAAGTTTTAAATATTTTATATATATATATTTGAATTATACTACCATTTAGAATAGGGATATATAAAAATTTGTCACCATGAAATCAAAAGCCAACTGTATGTAAAAGGAATCTGCCACACATTCCTACAAGAACTATATTATAGACTAGAGCCCTTTGAAGTGAAATTGGTAGATTGTTTGAGGGTTAGAGATACAGCTCAGTATGTCAAAAGTAAAAACACAGACTTGCCCTTACTTGAGACTCATAGATTTTTAAGCCGGTGACTGCATTCTTCCCTATTTACCTTTATTCTTTGACTTCCTTTTATGTATGTGTGTGTATTGCATTTTTGAAACACAAACATGCATAGTCTTTTAAAAGCTAATCTCCTAAAAATAATCAGACTCAGGGTACATTCTTGCTACATATTTAGGATTAGCAGATCAAAAGCAATACCTCTGTGTTACTATTTTTAAGAATTGTGTTATGTTTCAAGGATACACTTTGGATGGTTGCTTCATTTTAAAATCTGATTTTATTGCAATAGTCTAGGTACGCAGCTAATGCTAACAATGGTAACCTAGTGGGGCATGCTCTTTGGAAAGTGCCTCTTTCATTCCTCCCTGTTTATCATCCTCAAGCTCACAGACATCTCATCTACCAAAGGCACTCTCATTTGCAAGACCCAGATTTCTGGTTGCATCCACCTGCTGAGTCAATTAGACTTAATTGTTTCTTTCACTGACTAGCCTCCTGCTCCTGAGAGAATGCTGTTTCTCAGTATGGCTGAGCTCTGTTTGGTGAAATAACAACCACAAGGTAAACAGGAAGTTTGAATGGACTCTTTTTAATTATCTGTCTGAATGTGGAGCTCACTGTGAATATATTGTCTGGTAGCATCATTACAAAGGACTGATCTAAATAAAATGTTTTCAGTAAGACTCAGGCTGAAGTTAATCATATACAACACAGAAAATTCACTAGGTAGAAATCAGTCACATGTTTTATAAAGGATAAACTAAATTTATATTGACACGCAATTGTTAGCTTGTTAAGTGGTTTTATAAACACCAGTGCCTTTAGTCTTCTCAGTAACTTTGTGAAAGTGTTACTACCTCCTTTTAAAGATGCAGATAAGCAGAAAATAGTAAGGTAATTTACAGAAGCTACAGAATTAGAAATTGGTAAAAGAATAGAATTAGAATCTAAGTTGTTTGGCTCTAAAATGACACTCTTTGTATTTCAACAACTGTTTCTAAAATATATATTCCTGAGTGGAATGTGTGGCATTTTGCAATAAATTTTAAAAAATTAGAAATAAACCAGGGTGCTGTAACTCTATTTACCTGGTTTTCTGCCTTCAGGTAAAGAATCCTGGCATGTGTCAGGTAGCAACTGCAATGTTTAAATATTCTATGTAATAATACCTGGAGGTATCATTGAACTTGGAGCTTTATGCAGAGATGGAGAATCAGGCAGCCCATATCACAGTTTCTCAGAAATATGGTGTCACCTTTGATAAGGGGGCCCTGGAACCCATCTGTTTTGGGTTCTAATTACAAATCTGCTTCCTACTTCCTGATCTTCAGAGTTCTCTGATATAAAATGCAGATCATAATAATTTTCTAGGGGTGTCATACGAATAATCTAAAGTACAGTATATAGATGGTCATGCTTGAAGCTCTGACTTGAGGGGCGAGAGGGGGCATGGGCAATATATGTAACCTTAACATTTGTACCCCCATAATATGCTGAAATAAAAAAAAGCAAAAAAATAAAGTACAGTATATAAAGTAGTAAGCACTGTGTAATTGTTCAAAAATCAGTAGTAATATTGTGATATTTTACTTAGTTTAAATGTTCAGCAGGCTTTTGAAGTAAGCTCCATTAAGGCCTGTGTGAAAATACTTGCTAAAGTGACTATGGCAGTGAGCTCTGTTCTCATCCGACTTGGTGAAGTCCCAATTCCTCTTTATTTCAGTTTTACTGATCTTCTATTTTTGATTGTCCTAAAATTGGGCTAGTTCCTAATTCTTCGAATTGGAGTTCCAAACACTCATCATTTGTTGAAACATCACATCTGCATGAATCTCCAGGTGTATTAAATACTGGATTTGTATCTCAGAGTTTCTGAGGATGCTCTGTTTCCTCCACCAATGGTGCCTTGTTTAATGTGGGCTGCTGACCGGAATAGCATCGACTAATTCAGGAACAGCTGCTGTTTGCCACTCCAGGCATCCTCAAACTATGGCCCTCGGGCCACATACGGGCTGCCTAGCACATTAATCTGGCCCTCTGGGTGTTTTTGTCGACACTGCCTGTCCTGCTTAGCAGCCAGCTAGTCCTGCACCCACAGTGTGCACTCTCCAATGGTCTGAGGGACAGTGAACTGGCCCCCTGTTTAAAAAGTTTGATGACCCCTGCACCTGTCTTCTCTGTGCCTGTATTATTCCTTCTATGTTACATCAAGTGGAAGGGATTTTATCCTACCCAAATTAAGTAGAACTTTTTTTTTTTTTGAGACAGAGTCTCACTTTATTGCCCAGGCTAGAGTGAGTGCCGTGGCGTCAGCCTAGCTCACAGCAACCTCAAACTCCTGGGCTCAAGCAATCCTGCTGCCTCAGCCTCCCAAGTAGCTGGGACTACAGGCATGTGCCACCATGCCCGGCTAATTTTTTCTATATATATTAGTTGGCCAATTAATTTCTTTCTATTTATAGTAGAGATGGGGTCTCGCTCTTGCTCAGGCTGGTCTCGAACTCCTGAGCTCAAAGGATCCGCCCACCTCGGCCTCCCAGAGAGCTAGGATTACAGGCTTGAGCCACCGCGCCCGGCCCAAGTAGAACTTTTTGATCGAGTTTACTGCTTAAGAGAACCTCTCCCTAGCATGTATACATGCACACAATTGCGCAGAAACTTGGATGGCAGGTCCCTTTCTGGAGGGACCCATAGACACCCCTGGAGATGCCCATAGACACCCCGTGGGTCACGACAAATGCTGCCTTGGCTCAGCAGTCTTCTCTCTTACACAACATTAAAGATAGTTTAAGAAAAATGAAAATATTATCTAAAGTGTTCTTTTAATTAACTTTGATTAGTTGGCTCAAAAATGTAGCTTTTTGTTATTCTATCATTCATAAAGTAATAGTATCTATAACCCTTGATCTTTTAGGAACCCTGGAAGTCCTAAAATGATAAGTGCTTATGTGCATATTTTATACCCATTTGTCTAATATTTCAGTTTCTAACTGATGTAATAAGCTCACAGACACTTTATTTAGATTCTGGGTTTTTAAAAAATTCTGTTTATTAGAAGTTCAGAAACTAAACAATTTTCTATAAAAAATTACAGTGACCCTTTGATCTATTCTCTATTACATATCACCTAGATTCCTTTAAAGATTTTATACTCTATTTAATATTTCTGATTTTTCTATGATTCATCCTTAAACTCTTTTTTCCTTGTGTTATGTGTCCCAAGTTAAAAAAATAATAATAAACCTCAGTCTATGCTGACAATAATAGGAGAATTGCTGCCGGGTTTCCCAGGGCAGATTCTGTTTACAAGTATTACTTTAACTCTTTCTTTTGTTCTTTATTACTTATTAAGATGTCTCGTATATCTTGATCTGCCATAGTTGATTAATTCCCAAACTTATATTTTGTGTGAATTCTGTATTAATATATATCTTCCTGGAGATAACTATACTTTATTCCTGTTTTACAAAATACTTTAAAATTACTTTATTCAATATATGTTAACAAATACCAAGCATATCACCCTAAATGACATTATTTGACTCCTATACTTATTGTCACCATGATTAATTTACATTTCTCTGCTGATCTTTCCAATTGAGTGTAGTATTAAAGATGGTTATAATTCTCTGTTCTTATTTCTTTCACACATTTTTGAGTCAACTATTACTCAGGAAAACAAGGTTCAAACTATATTCTTACTTTAACATTGTCCCATTCACAAATGCTATCTGTTTAAAAGGAAAAAGTCGGGGGGGGGGGAAGGAAACTCAATGGGAGCAGGCATTGGTGAGTTTCAAAAAAATAATTGATACAATTATGATTTCCTCCTTTTTAACAAAGGTTCTGTATTGGGAGTTCATGACCTGGCACACAGATTGGTAATATTAGTTACAACATTAATATGATTATTTCAGTATTTAGAGAAAAGGAGCAATGTTCACAATAAGAGTGATGCTTATATACCAGTGTGCAAAGAGCGACTATAAAGGCTACACAAATCCATGCAATGCCAGTGCAGTAACCTAAAACAAAGGAAAGACTTGTAAATGAATCCTTGGTATTCCCTTGGTATCGATGAGAAAGGAGGGTTCAATGTGAAAGTAAAAGTAACTTTCTTTCACTAGAATCATAAAAACTGGTGGAAGAAGCAATCCAACAGGATTCTTTATCCAAGAACACAAAGAATCTCTGTGCTGGGCTGCCCAGCCTCCCATGAGCAGCACGGCATCAGTAAACCAACTATTCCAGAAACAAGACACTATTGGAATTTTGTGTTTAATTTCTAATCCTCTGGGACTGAAAGGCATCAGTCAGCTTTGAAGGCAGGACTGCAAGCTTATAAAACAAACTGCTAGGCTGATACAGTTTGAGCATTCCTAATCTGAAAATCCACAGTCCTAAAGGTGTCAAATCCCGAAACTTTTTGAGTGCCAACATGTCACTGAAAGGAAACACTTCCTGGAGCATTTCAGAGTTAGAATTTTTGGATCATGGATGCTCAACTGATATATATATATGCAAAGCATACGAATCCATTTCGTCTGAATCCAAGCCTCAAACACACCCAACTTGATGCACATTCTGGCAGAGATACATTTTTTTTCAGAATATTATGGGGTACAAACGTTTTGGTTATGTATATTGTCTTTGCACCACCTGAGTTAGAGCTACAAGTGTGCCCAACCCCAGACAGTGTGCACTACATCCATGAGGTGTGAATTTTCCCCTCTCCTCCTCCCTCCTCCCACCTGCCACCTGCCCAACATTTGATGAATGTTACTTCTATATGTGCACATAAGTGTTAATCAATTAGTACCAATTTGCTGGTGAGTACACGTAGTGCTTGTTTTTCCATTATTGTGACACTTTGCTGTGATGAATGGGCTCCAGCTATATCCAGGATAATAAAATAAGTAGTTCACCATTTTTTATGGCTGAGTAGTACTCCATGTTATAATTATACCACATTTTATTAATACATTCATGTATTGATGGGCATTAGGGTGGTTTCCACATCTTTGCAATTGTGAATTGTGCTGCTATGAACATTCTTCAAGTGAAGATGTCTTTTTTAATGGAATAACCCTTTTTTCCTTTGGATAAATACCTAGTAGTGGGATGTTGGATCAAATGGTAGTTCTACTTTTAGTTCTTTGAGGTATCTCCATACTGCTTTCCATACAGTTTGTACTAGCTTACAGTCTCACCAGCAGTGTATGAGTGTTCCTGTTTTTCCGCATCCATGCCAACATTTGTTGTTTTGGGACTTTTTGATAAAAGCCATTCTCACTGGAGTTAAGTGATATTACATTGTGGTTTTGATTTGCATTTGCATTTCCCTGAGGATTAGCGATGTTGAGTGTTTTTTCATATGTTTTTGACCATTAGTCTGTCATCTTTTGAAAAGTCTCTTGTTCATTTGTATGGTTTCTTTTCTACTCCTACAGATCCTATGTCTTTAAATTTTCCTTTATTATCAAAATATTTATTAAGGAAAGTTTTCAATATAAAGATTCTTAATAATTTCCTTTATATACTTAAATATATATCTAATTGGTAAAAACTTGTTCCTATTAACTTCAAGGAGTGTTTACACATTATGTTAACCTCTTTAATGATCCTCGTTGCATAGTAGAGTTAGCTGTTTTCACATAATCTGAATAACTTGCTATTACCCCAATTATCTTCAATAAATTTGAAATATTGGAGTCTGCAGGTAAAAAAAAAGTCTTATCTGTGTTTAGGTTGTATGGTGTAAGGCTTTTGAGTAATTAAAAAATAAACATGCTTAGTAATATTTTCCTAAGATTAATAAAATATCCTTGTTGACATTTAGCGTTAGAATATCAAATTTGCTAAAATGGGTGCCAAGTAGCAACACTGCTGCAACTATTGAGAAGATCAAACGAAGAAGTATTTAAGACATAACTTAAAAAGAATACTATTTTTTCCTAGTATGGTCTATTTTATATATAAATTACACTGAATTTATTATATTTAACCTTTTTGAATTTCAGTACCCTATTTCTAAATCATGGAAGGTAGACACCACAAAATCCTTCTAGTTATCTCATTTAAGTAAGTTTGAATTTCTTCCATTTGAACAAATTCCATTTATATATCAGGGCTACAAAATTGCAAAAGAAACCTAATTCTGTTTCTCCTTGATGTCTTAAAAAATATTGTAAAAATGGTGTGGACTTTACCACTTAAGCACTCATTTTGCATCACTTATGAGTGCAATCGAAGTCATTATTTTCATCTAAAGTGATGTGTGTTTTAATTGAAATCACGTTGAGATAAAGCATGTTTCCAACATATATATTCTGCACCCCCCCGCCCCCCTCCGTGGTGGAAATGCCTTTCCCTCACTTTTCTGCTCCATTTATATTTTGTCTCCCCTCTGAATTCTTTCCTTGTGGACTCTAGATTGCAAATGACCCTGTTTAACACAACTAGGAGCCTATTTCAGGGCTACTCTATCTTGATTTTGATGCAAAATATGTAATTACTTTTGTTGTTGCTTTCTAATTACTATTATAATCTCAGGTCTCTAAGTAGAGAACTGTCATAGGTCAAAAAGTGCTGCTACATCCCAAGATGCCCCTGCCCTATTACCTGGCTCCTGTGAATATGTTATGGTCCACCATGGGATGATTTTGAAGATATAATTAAAGTTACAGGCCTTAAAATAGGGATATAATCCTGATTATCAGGGTTGATCCAGTCTAGGCCCTGGAGCCCTTTGAGGCAGAGAAGTTTCTCTGTGTGGAGTCAGAAAGAAGCAAGGCTAGAAGAGGCAGAAGAGATGAAACTGAAGGGGACATTTGATGGGGAAAGGCGAGGATCACTGCTGCTGGCCGTCCTGAAGGAAGGGTGTTATGATCCTAGGAATCGGGGCTGCTTGTAGAAGCTGAGAGTGACTCCAGCCATCAGCCAGCAAGGAAACAAGACTACAGCCCTCCACCCACAAGGAACTGAATTCTGCTATTGATTAACCTCAAGGAGCCTGGACACCTGTTCTCTGCAGAGCCTTCAGTGAGACAGGCATCCTGCCCAATACCTTGATTTTAGCCCAAGACCCACATGGAGATTTTAACCCATAGAACAGCGAAATGATGACTGAGTCTCGATTTAAGTCACTACCTTTGTGATTAATTGTAGCAGCATTAGAAAACCAGCCCAGCGAAAGAGTCCCGAATGTCCTTGCATGTCCACTACATTGAACGCAGAGTCACTCACATGTTAAAACCGCAATAAAAAGGCATTCTTTGTTTAAGGAAATACAAACAACTTTGGGGGCATTATGAATGTGGAAAATCAACAATTTTCTCTATGAAATGAAAGTCACCCATGTCTTTCATATAGAATGATCCCTCAACATATCTGTTATCAGGATATACTGGGCATGGGTGATATGGGTGAAGTTTTTACTTTGCTCACTTTTTAATTTGAGTGGATAAAATGTACAGCATAAATTACAAAGTCATGCAAGTTTCAACATTTCATTATGCAATACTTAAATATTGTGAGACTTTTCAGGATTTCTTTCCTTCGAGTAGAAAATGCCTAGTGGCCAACTAATAACTTCTGAATGACTCACTGATGCATTGTAACTGGGCACTCTTAGGGTGGAGCTCATCATGGAAGATATGTATTTAAAGTAACATTTTGGTTTCAGATTTTAAAAAAGGAATGCAAGATATGTAAGATGAGGTGTTCTGCCACTCCATATTTCATTGCAGTTGTTGACAACACACGTTCTGTTAGTAGGCAACCACATGGTATTAGTGGGAAATTCATCAGGTCTACAGGACCAGCATGTCATTGCACATTTTAACAAAACTATATTTGTTTGTAAAATATTAATTTCACTTTTGGTGAAATGCATTTTTTTTCCAAGCCATATATTTATATAATTTCAAAATGTTAATGTGGAGGCTGAAAATTAAGTTGGCTTAGCATTCATTCCAATGCTAACTAAATATTTTAAAATAGGACATAAAAATATTTTAATATAAATTGATTAAGCTTGACTCTTCAAAAAATCTTTGCATTCATAATATGTGGTTTTAAATCAACAAAATAAAATTTGGTAAATGACTTTGATAAATCTGTTACCTTATGATTGGTCAAATTATTTTGGGAGCCAAAAGTGATCAGCCAGCTGTTAAGCTCCAAAGTGAACTCTAACTATAATAAACTCCACATCCAACTGTATTTCATCAACCCTATACCATTTCTCTGTTGTGGAAATCATCCTGATTACTTAAAACTCAACTCAAATTCCTTTTCTCAATGCCTTGTCCACTGGGCACAATCTGAGTTAGCTCTTTCCTTGGCCCCACCACAGCACGGTTCCTCTAATGGAGGTTCCATAAGTTCTTTCCTCTTCACCTTCCATATCCATTTCTTTCTTTCCCTTCCTTTTCCTTCCCTGTATTACAATTTTGGAAAAAGGAGGCATCCTGCAAATGCTTTTTGAACTGAACTGCACTGCATGGTGAATTATCTCAAAGACATTATAACCAGCAATCTATCA
Source organism: Mirza zaza (assembly GCA_008750895.1). Classification (NCBI taxonomy): domain Eukaryota; kingdom Metazoa; phylum Chordata; class Mammalia; order Primates; family Cheirogaleidae; genus Mirza; species Mirza zaza. Next base: position 49,812 of record VSMD01054567.1, on the reverse strand, counting down.
TCTGACAGTCTGCTGGTTGTGCTCCCTGAATTTTGTGGACAACAATGAATTGAAAACCTCACTTGTGGGAGGAGTTGTTTATCATCTAAACTTTGTGGCAGTACATACGGACAGCTGTCATTGTAAGACTCAAAATAAGTAAGAGATAGGCTTTTCTGTTGTGAAATGGAAGAAGAAGAAATTTTTTAAAAGATAAAAAATAGTCACAAAATTATAACACTTTCTCAGGCAAATCAAGGGCCCCCAGGGGTAGGAGCACTCTTCCTGTTTGAAGGTAATACATAAAGAAAACATAGGACAAAATGTCCCTGGTGCTTTGGAGTTCACAGGCTTTGGGAGAAGTGAAGATTGATGCCCATACTTCATACACTGAGCACTAAATTCTGAGTGAAATGAACTTAAGAGGCTGCAGAGACGGTTGATTAAAGAGGTCCGGAACATGAAGAACCAGGCAGGTGTGATCATTTGAGAGTCTTTGGTAGGGTTAGGCAGAGTTTCAAGTGGGCTTTAAGTGGGGACAGATTTGGAAATAGAATGAGTGGATGCACATGACACATTTCGTGGACAATGAAAATATTGACCTAATTGAAGGAGAAGACATGTCTGGTCTCAGAGATTTGTATTGAAAGATGTAAGATGGTTCAGATTATGGGGTACCTGGAAAGAAATAGATTTAGAGTTTTTAAGAAAAATGTGACATGAGGAAATATTTACTTGAGGATGATTCATTTTTTCATCTTTATAAAACAGATTGGAAATGAGAGAGAAGCAAAGGCAGATAGAATAGTTGAGGTGAGGGCTCATCAACTTAGGCATCCCTGTGGCCATAGTCATAATAAGTACAATTTAACTTTTTTTTAATTTTGTAATATTTTGTAAATAAAGGTACATTTAGCTACAATTTCCCATTTTACCTATGTATGATGACTTTTGGAACACTCTGTATTAATGTACCAATAAAAAAATAAAATGGAGTGAATAGCTAAGATTATAGATATAAAACCATCCTCATATAGCCAACTAATCTTCGACAAAGCAGACAAAAATATACGCTGGGGAAAAGAATCCTTATTCAATAAATGGTGCTGGGAAAAATGGATAGCCAGATGTAGAAGACTGAAACAAGACCCACACCTTTCACCTCTCACAAAAATCAACTCACGCTGGGTAACAGACTTGAACCTTAGGTGTGCAACTATTAGAATTCTAGAGGAAAATGTTGGAAATACTCTTCTAGACATTGACTAGGCAAAGAATTTATGAAGAAGACCCCAAAGGCAATCACAACAGCAACAAAAGTAAACAAATGGGACCTAATGAAATTAAAAAGCTTCTGCACAGCCAAAGAAACTGTCAAGAGAGCAAACAGACAACCCACAGAATGGGAGAAAATTTGTGCAAGCTACACAGCTAATAAAGGGCTGATAACTAGATTCTATCTAGAACTCAGGAAAATCAGCAAGAAAAAATCAAACAACCCTATCAAAAAATGGGCAAAGGACATGAACAGAAACTTCTCAAGAGAAGAGAGAATAATGGCCAATAAACATATGAAAAAATGTTCAACATCTCTAATCATCAGGGAAATGCAAATCAAAACCACAATGAGATATCACTTAACTCCAGTGAGAATGGCCTTTATCAAAAAGTCCCCAAACAACAAATGCTGGCAAGGATGCGGAGAGAGAGGAACACTCCTACACTGCTGGTGGGACTGCAAACTAGTTCAACCTCTGTGGAGGGCAGTATGGAGATACCTCAAAGCGATACAAGTAGATCTACCATTTGATCCAGCAATTCCACTACTGGGCATCTACCCAAAAGATCAAAAGTCACTTTATGAAAAAGACACCTGCACTCGAATGCTTATAGCAGCACAATTCACTATTGCAAAGCTATGGAAACAACCCAAGTGCCCATCAATTCATGAGTGGATTAATAAAATGTGGTATATGTATACCATGGAATACTACTCAGCTTTAGGAAACAATGGTGATATAGCACCTCTTGTATATTCCTTGATACAGTTGAAACCCATTCTACTAAGTGAAGTATCTCAAGAATGGAAAAAGTATCTCAAGAATGGAAAAAGTATCTCAAGAATGGAAAAACCAGTACCACATATACTCACCAGCAAATTAGTATTAACTGATCAACACCTAAATGGACATATTTAGGACATATTTAGGAGTAACATTTATCGGGTCTCGGGAGGGTGGGAGGGGGGAGGAGGGGATGGATATATACAACCACAACGAGTAATATGTGCAACATTTGGGGGATGGACATGCTTGTAGCTCTTACTCGCGGGGGGAGGGGGACATGGGCAATATAAGTAACCTTAACACTTGTACCCTCATAATACGCTAAAATTAAAAATTAAAAATAAATAAATAAACTCAATTACAACTTTTAAATAATATATTAGGACTTGGGATACTGATGCAGACCAAATAAGTCTCAAATGATACAAATAAAGTAGATGGTATTTTAAACTCAATTTACTCTAAGAAATAACATAACTGAAATAAACCTAAAAGGTAAGATATCACCACCTAGGACAAGAGAAAAGTATCTTGTATGTTTATCATTACCCTGTGGGGTTAATATAGTACCCGCTTGAGCTATTTTAAAATCTAAAATAGTGAAATGCCTTATGGTTTACTGATATTTGTACTTTAATTAATGGAGGAAACAAATGAATAATTGTGTTCGTTTACATGTATAACATACTTGAATAAATTCCATTCTACCTGAATTCTGAGGTGTTAAGTATATTTTCTTGTTATATCAAACATCTACTTTTCTCAAGCATCTCAGCCATTTAAGTTGCTATGATTTAAATTGCAGCTATCTTAATTTACATATGAAGCATATACGTGTCCAAAAAAAGAATAAAAAAAAAGTGATTGACCTACATTTCAAAAATGCGTAGTCCCATCAACACAGGAAGAGCAAATTAATGCCTTGCGCCTGAGTGATGGGCTTCACATTTGCATACGACATTGCCTCCCCACCTCTGCTGTCTCTGCGAATGTTCTCAATCAATAAGGTCATTATTTAAGGCACAGATGCATCGCCCGAGTGGTCTATTGTGCCCCCTCCATCTCAATTCAGTGCTCCTGCAGCCCGAATCTCCACTGAGCTCTTTGAAATGAGGCCAAAAAAAAAATGTATCTAAATTACACCATTTACTAACGGGAAGAAAAGATCTTTCTTTGGTATGTATCAGAGTCAATACTATTTATTAGGCGTCTCATTGATATACCCTGCCATAGCAACACTGTAGGTACGGTTATAATTTTAAAAGTCTAGACTGGTTTATATTTCTCAATATCTGGTGGCCTGTGGGGGAAGGAGAGAGATAAGGAAGCTGTCTGCAAAGACAGACTAGGGAGACTTCCAGAGCACACATCTGTAACTTCCTGTGTGCAAAGTCGCTGGATGAACAGAGATGATACCAAATGCAACACCAAATTTCAAATATGAGGGAGTTAATACAGGGGAAAAAAACACACAAAAATCTCAAATCATCAACCTAACAGCTCAAGGATTTGTGAGTAAAATTGAACTCAAAATATTTGTTCTGTGTTTTCTTTTTGAACACTCTTTTGAAGAAGGAAGGAGCAGCACTCAGTGAGTTCAATGTGCTTCATACACACAAAATGATTCTCCTTTCCCTCCTGGATAATTTCAACCTTTATCACACCAAGATTTCCTATCTCATTCTGAGTCCTTTCTATTGTTGGTTTCCAGACAGTTAACTTAGCCTGCACTGAGAATAAAATGTAGGTCAACTATGTAGAAGATACATTATTTATAATAGTGATATGATCACAGCTCCCTAATCAGTCACTAATTTATTGATGACTTACTATAATCTGTCAATCACTGTTCAATGGCTGAGATACCACAAAAAGAGAAGATATATCCTCTTCTAAGTTGTTTATTATCTGAAAAACTGATACCTCCACTCTTTGAGCCCTTTCTTACCTATTACATTTAAAGCATTAAATGTCCCCTAAGATTGTAAATAATCATTTGTGTTTCAAGCAAATTCTGATTTAGATATATTAACTAAATAGAAAAGGTGTGATGTAATAGTTCTAGAATACCATTTCATGAGTCATATGCGATAGCTTCTTAATATATGCTAACTTATCTAAAAGACTGGAATTAATTTCATTAAATGATTATGGTTTAATTTCCACTTGAAATACTTTCCAGAAGGAAAACAAACAGAGCTAAATAAAAGATTAAGCCATCACTAAATAACCCTGAGCACTTTAAAATGTTAAGCTTGAACAAATCATAATATTCTTTATGCTACTTATGTTGTGTCAAAATATCAGACACCGATACAAAATCAATGTCTAGTTTTTAATTTAAATGTTATAAGCAGCAGCTGCTAGCTGTCAATGAATTACACTGGCACCAGATAACATTCTGTGTGCTTCGTCTATCCAAGCCCCATCTCCATATAAGTAATAAACTTTGTATGAGATTCCACATTATCCCTGCTTTCTCTATGAAACACGCACTGCGTGTCTTTTTCAGAGGTTGACAATAGAAGTAAGCAAATTCAGTGAGTATTGTACAGAGATTAGAATTATTTTTCTTTATGATGAGCAAGAGGAATATGAGACTACTCTTTTGCAAATATATAGTAGAGCAAAATATATATACTTCGAAATCTAGAAATTAGTACCAATGCACAAAGGAGCAATCGTGGTATTAATAATTTTCTGATATTAACTTTTTACAATTTTATCAAGTTTGGATCCAAACAAATGGAAGATAATTTTACCTTATCATCCGTATTCTTAAAAGTATTAAGTTGAGAAGACAATTAGTATTCCAAGGAATGGAAAATTTTCAAATTGTGTGTTTTGCCTAAACTGGAAACCAGCCAAGCTGCTCTCTAAAAATATCAATTTAAACTACTATTTTCTAAAATAATGGAAAGAAAATTTGTGTCTACTGGATTCTGGAATTAGGTGATTGTCATGCCCTGAATCTACGTTTCATATTCGAGGTTGTGTAGCTGTATCAGTTCCACTTGTATGAGATGCTAAAGTTATCAGTCTTTTTCTGCATTTTTTGTTTTCTGTTTTGTTAATCTCTTTAAGTGCTCAAAAAGTCAATGAGTAAACTCCATGCCTTCAGCAGAACACTGTGACGCTTAACACAGAATGATGCCCTGAAAACGTTAACATTAAATATATTATGTTGTTGGGGTTTGGGGGTGATTTTAATTCTAAAACTATTTCAATTGAATTGTAAAACATTTTTCTTAAAAATCTACCAATTCCGAGTGAACATTACTCTAGTGGTTTTGATTTTATCTTTGTGTGGGAGGTCCCCTGTAGGAGCCTGCCAACTAAAAGTATGAATATTTCTCTTATTATAGGAAAGCTACCATTATAAAGATGTTTATAAATGATACCCTACAAATCCAAACTATGAAACATTTACCTTTTCCAACAAACATATTTTGGAATTATGGGAGCATGTCACTTCAATAGATAGATGACAAATATAATCCATGGACTTTACAGTTTAAAATACTGCCTAACTGTACACTACAGAAAATAAATGGAGCTTGGCTCACACTAATTTAAATATATTAACAGTCCTTTTCTTTTTTTCTTCTTTTTATAAATTTATTTTTTATTTCAGCATATTATGGGGGTACAACTGTTAAGGTTACTTATATTGCCCATGTCCCCCTCCGCCCTCGAGTAAGAGCTTCAAGCATGTCCATCCCCCAAACGTTGTACATCTTACTCGTTGTGGTTGTGTATATACCCCTCTCCTCCTCCCCCATTCCACCCTCCCGACACCCAATAAATGCTATTCCTATATGTCCACTTAGGTGTTGATCTGTTAACACTAATTTGCTGGTGAGTATATGTGGTGCTGGTTTTTCCATTCTTGAGATACTTTTTCCATTCTTGAGATACTTCACTTAGTAGAATGGGTTTCAGCTGTATCAAGGAATATACAAGAGGTGCTATATCACCATTGTTTCTTAAAGCTGAGTAGTATTCCATGGTATACATATACCACATTTTATTAATCCACTCATGAATTGATGGGCACTTGGGTTGTTTCCATAGCTTTGCAATAGTGAATTGTGCTGCTATAAGCATTCGAGTGCAGGTGTCTTTTTCATAAAGTGACTTTTGATCTTTTGGGTAGATGCCCAGTAGTGGAATTGCTGGATCAAATGGTAGATCTACTTGTATCGCTTTGAGGTATCTCCATACTGCCCTCCACAGAGGTTGAACTAGTTTGCAGTCCCACCAGCAGTGTAGGAGTGTTCCTCTCTCTCCGCATCCTTGCCAGCATTTGTTGTTTGGGGACTTTTTGATAAAGGCCATTCTCACTGGAGTTAAGTGATATCTCATTGTGGTTTTGATTTGCATTTCCCTGATGATTAGAGATGTTGAACATTTTTTCATATGTTTATTGGCCATTATTCTCTCTTCTCTTGAGAAGTTTCTGTTCATGTCCTTTGCCCATTTTTTGATAGGGTTGTTTGATTTTTT